>JAZHYW010056390.1:0-17422 GCA_037355805.1 Ixodes ricinus
TATCTAGGATCACCACGACTTGCGTGAACCGGATCAAGTACAGTTCGATAAATTAATAGATAACTATGACTGGAATGGTTTGTTAAGTACGGTAGAGGCACCAAAGCTGTACGACAGGTTAGTTGATTTGTTATCGGAATTTTCATCCCTATGTACAAAAAAGGTGATAATAAAAAAACGTCAGCCTGACCAGGAATGGCTTACGCCAGAAGTCTTATCCGCCATAAATTATAAAGACTTCCTCTGGAAACGGTGTAAAAATTCGCCAAAGAATTTATCGTTGAAAAACGAGTTCAAAATCGCAAGAAATAGAGCATGCGCCCTACTTCGTTCCTCTAAGCGTAAATATTTCAAAAAGAATTTGAAAGCAATCGTTTTGATACCGCGAAAACGTGGGAGTTGGCTAATCGTATTCGAGGGAGAACGAAACGTCTTTCGATTGACGATATGATAGATAAGTCATTTGCGCCGGTTACCCAAAAAACAATTGATGACTTCAACACTTTCTTTGCTCGTATCTCCGGGGCAGACCACGATAGTGACGATGCTACTCTTACACTGCATGCACATACTGAGGCTTCCGCTTTTCTTCCTTTGATATCTGAATACGAGCTGCGTGACTATTTATTTTCATTCAAGGAAAGAAAATCACCGGGCTACGATGAAATACGGGTACGCGATCTACGAAGAAATTTTGAAAAACTGAAACATGTACTTCTAGAAGCGCTGAATAATGTGATTGAGACAGGAAGCTGGCCAGCAGGAATGAAAACTGCTATTGTGAAACCACTGTATAAGGGAGGGTTAACGAGAGACTTCAAAAACTATCGGCCAATATCTATACTGTCGTGTATAGCACAATTATTAGAAAAACACTTGTTAAAGGTAATGAGCGGGTTTTCAGAACGGTTTGCTTTGCTATCCGATCACCAGTACGGTTTCGTTTCTGAAAGGGGAACTCAATCTTTGTTAGAAAAATTTTCCGATTGCTTGCATGCAGGTTTCGATAATAATATGTACACTTGTGCAGTGTTTCTGGATGTATCAAAAGCATTCGATAGCATAAATCACGAAATACTATGTTCTAAGTTATACAAACTCGGTTTTAGGGGTCCATTCTTTTCGATTTTAAAGGGGTATCTTTCAGGACGATCCCAAGTTGTAGCTTTTAAAAATCGCAAAAGTAATAAAACCTTTCTGACTGCCGGGGTGCCGCAAGGGTCCGTTTTATCGCCTTTGTTGTTTAACCTTTATGTAAATGATCTTCCTAATGTTATATCGGAGTGTAAAATATATCAATATGCAGACGACACAGTTTTGATGTCATGTGACGCAGATTACCACGTTGCCGTTCGGAAACTTCAGAAAGATCTTATTTCCACAATGGATTGGTTTTCTTCTAACTTAATCAAAGTGAATGCTTCAAAAACAAAACTTGTTTGTTTTAGGCACCCGCTCAAGCAGGTAGAACTATCGGATACTGTAGCGCTGCATACTTCCACCTGTAGTTCTTGTAGTTGCGAACCTCTGCAGTATGTGAAAACGGTAAAATACCTGGGAATTTTTTTGACAGTGACTTGTCGTGGTGTACTCATATGACATACTTATGTAAGCGACTAAGAAGCGTGTCCTGTTGTCTTTACAATGTCAAAATGTTCTTGCCCTTTTCTGTTAGAAAGATGATAACACAAGCTTTGGCATACAGTTATTTACGTTACGGTATAACAATTTTTTCTGGTTGCTCCCTTTTTGGCGCGCCAGGGCAAATTCTTTATTAAAAGGTATTTTGAAAAGTGTTGCGTTTGATAAGCCAGATATCTTACTTGATACATGTATATTTCGTGAACTTCAACTACCGTCTTTTGAGGGGCTTTTTAAGGAAACAGTCGTTCTCCGGCACTTCTGGAATTCTATGTTTAAAGCTCCATATCTGCAGCCGCGACCTATGAGACCTTCACTTCGTTTTGATGTACCGCGAATTAGAACAAAATACGGCGAGCGTACTCGAATGTATTATGTACCACATATTTTCAACAACCTGCCAGAATCATTGTTTTCTATAAAATCTAAAAATAAACTTAAAAAAGCACTCCGAAATCTAGATCAGTGATTTGACATTTTCCGACCTCCTGTATTACGTGCCAAGTAACGGTATGTCCTATATATATATTGGTGTGTATATATATGTGTGTATTCCTTGTCAGTATTTTTCTGAATGGTGTTTTTTTTTTTGGGTAAATAGACCCTTTCATTTTGAATTACACTGTGTTTTCGCCACCTGCCGAGCTAGGTACACAAGCCCTTGAGGCTTATACCGGCTCGTTATCTGTATTTTTGTACTGTTGAAATGAAAAATAAAGCTATGTTCTATGTTCTATGTTTCTTAAGCTGTCAATGACTATACGGAGCACAAGTTCGACCGCTTCATTCGCAGGGGTGCGGTGACGTCTGAACGCAGAGCTCTGATTGGTTAGATTGGAAGGATGGTGGTAAACTTCAAGGAAGCTGGCATTCAGGTCTGCCCACTCTCCTTTCTATCAGAGCCAATCACAGCTCGCCGTTCTGACGTCAAGGGAACCCCTGTGCAAGAAGCAAGCAAGCAACAAAATGCGGTCCGCATAGCTGTGGAACATTTGGCTGTTAGAGCTTTTTTCTTTACCTCTGGAGTTTGACGTGTATTATAAAAGGATACTGTGACAATAAGCAGATCTTCGAAGTGGTAGGCCGAACGACCCCTCGGCAAATCCATATTCGGGACCCGTCACTAGCCCTAAAGGTTACCGATAGCTTCTGGGACGTTCTAAAGCCCGCGTGAATTGAGATCTCAATTTTGGATGGGAAAAGCAAACAGCGTGACCTTTGAAACGTGAGTCATTTTCTTTCCAGGCGCGTGCGTCGAATACATTGAGCGTGGCCTACACTCTTCCGTAGCGGAATTCATTACAATTCGACGTGCGTTCACTGCCCGGCTGGCCATGAATTCTAAAGCCGTGCCGTTCTTCAAAGCGTTTCAATCACTCCGCGTTTGCCCGATCGTCTCTGCAAGGTTGACCGCGACAAGTGAGGCATGAATTAATTTTCATCACCTGAGCTTGGCATTGAGTTTGCGGTGTTCTGTAGGAGAAATAATGAATATTTCACGCGGCGTGCACAATAATGTAGTATATCAGGTCACTCATCAACCAATAATTTGGTGGCAGCTTGAACAGACTTCTTCTCCAGATGCAAATACTCTAAATATAGTTTGTAAACAAATTAGGATGTATTTTTATTAAGTATTAAACTTTATATTAGGATGTTCATCATATTGAAGCCTGTTCTTATGCTCCCTATTCATTCGGCACGCCGGGTTTCCTAAACCTCTAAACGCTAAATGAATCCTTTAGCCCGAGCAGATTAACAAATTTAGAAAAAACGATCTCCATTTCCTGCGCAACTCGAGCTCGATATTTTAGTAGCAAATTGCAAATCAACAAAAACAAACATGCAGTGGAGGTTTGCTTTTTTAATTTGGTGTATATTGAAGGTCGCAGATTGATATTTTATTTTTAATATATAGTCAACGTAATCTTGAAAATGGCTGCATTCATTGGGGTGATACAATCTGCTACACAGCTGCCACTATAGCGCTAGGACAAGAATAATAATTAAAAAAATTAAACAGGAGGCACTGGTAAGCTCGTGTTTTAACCATCATCGCTCGATATTTTTTTTTGTCTGGATCTGATTACATGAGTTCTATTATCTTTTCACTTTTTCGCATGTATAATTTTTGTTAACAACTTCCAGTTCTGAAGCAGTGTAGATATTTTATATACAGGCGACGCCATCTCGAAGGGCAAAACTTCTGGTTCGCTGTAAATTATAAATTTCCTCTTGTAGCGCCATTGAACTTTTATTCTTTACATATTAATCCGCCTTTTAATAATTTTTGTTGAACTTACTTTTATTATTGTTTACTTATTCTAAGTTGTAATATCTTGATTTCTTGATTGTCCCGCATACTAACCACGGAAATTAGGACGACGTTAAACGGAAAAGGTGTATACGATTCGGAACTACTGAGCATATTTAAACAGCAGACGATGCCCAGTTTGGTGAATTCATAACTGTCTCCAAGCTCTGAACTTATGCCATAAAGTTTAATTACCATAATTTCCGGTGTATCTGTCGCGGTTCTGTTCGGTCAATGCGTTTCATACTACGGTGTATCTTATGTTGTTTTTTTTGTGTGTGTGAACCCTAACTGCTTAGTTTTCCAAGGAAGGCTACATTTTCTCGTTTCATTTGTTTGCGAGAATATTGAAATTGACTCCTGCTTGTGCACATATCGTGATCGCAATATACATATGTAGCCTTACCAATGCAGATTCACCACGCTGACCATAAAAATGTATAGCTGGAACTTGTGCAGAGGTGCGACTTAAAGATCAGGAAATATGGTTTATTAATAACAAAAATGTAAAACATTAGTGAGAAAATATCGCGCTTCGAATGCGTATGTGGTGTGTAATGTGGAGCTCTTACTAAGGTAAATTCAGTAGATGTCTCTGCTATACGTGCCCGTTCGAAACTTTACAGACACTGCGTTTATACATACGCATCAGTAGCCACCCATAAGCAATAACTGGGTCAAAGCATGTCAGGATAAGAGAGCAGTGGGGAGTTTCTGATTGTACCAAAGGATGAATGAAATGTCAATACGCTCGATCACGTTTATCGACTGTCCAGAAAAGCTGTACAAAGCACATTTCTCTTTCAGAGTGAGCCGTGGAATCGAGCGAGAAGCAAAGGTCACGGGGTTGGCAGCGAGAGACTAATGAGTGCGGAGCTAGCAAAGTTCAATAGAACAAACGTGAGTTTGTTCGAAAACACATGGAGGCGTTGGCAAAGTTGTAATTGACTGGAACACGCGTGCGAGGGACAGAGCTCTGGTATTTTTTGAAGGTCACATCTATTTTTACCTGCACAGAGTACCGGAGGCATACCTCGTCTAAAAACAAAGCATAAAAATAGGTCACGTAAAAAACTATACTATTCTCCCAGTTAGCATACCGACCTTTATTTTATTATTTTATTTATTTATTCATTTACAGATACCCTCAAGGCATAATCATTATAGAGGTGAGTGGCAGAGCAAATAAAAAGAAGTAAGCATGAGATGAAAATTGAGGAAGCAATACAAAAGGAAATTACAAAAAAAAAAACAATGATACAGACGATTCAAACGCCTAAAAATATCCAGTCCGCTATTGTACACACACACACATATACAACAAAATATATAAAATATATGTGACTTATGCTAGTACTATTACATGAAAATCATTCAGGTATATTTTGCAAAGTAAGTTGAAACAAATCGAAATTACTAATAGTGGCTATTAGAGAAGGGAGGCGGTTCCAGCGTTGGGATAAAAGAATACAAAAATTGATTGGTATTGCATAAAATTACCCCTACTTTATGAGGGTTGATCCACTCGTGATGATTTATAAGAGAGATTGGGCAATCTATAAGATAGATTGAAGATTGGTAGATCGAATTGATGCCAGTCAACTCAATAAAAAAACTTCAATCTAAAAATACATTTATGAGATTTAAAACAATGCTGGACAATTATAAAGGCCCGCTTAGCGTCTCAATGCATTTGCCCGCAGCCTTGTATAATGACTATCGTGAATGACAGCTAAAAAAACGCATGGTGTGGCAAGTTCCCCAACGATGTAGCGGCATATTCCAATGAGAACGCCCAACGAACAAATCATGAAGCAAAAGGTGCCATTATAAAGAACACACCCCACGTCCCTTGAGCTCTCCGGAACTGAAGGCAATTTACTAGTGCCTTTTTTTTTTTACTTGAAACTAAGTTGACACCTGTATCAAGGGCTACATCAACTCGCCTGCTCGACCCCTGAACGCAAATACAATTTCATTTAACGTACACGTCAAATTAACTTAATTTTACGTGCCAACTATTTGCAGCCTTAGACAGGGTTTTACAATTGTCACTGACAACTTAAGATAAGGAGGGCGTGGCGACTATCCAACAACACCATTAGGTTCACCCGAATTTCACCAGCCCTATCGTCGCTCCCTTGTTTTCAGAGCGGCATATCCTCTTTCTTCAGCTGGAGCAAGGGCGCCATCCGTTGACAAGCGGGCGAAACTTTCGGAAGGGTTACCCTGGGAGGAATAATGTGTATCGATTTCCTCCTTTCGACCCCAGAGAGCGCCAGGGAGGCGCTCAACTTCACTCGAAAAACGTTTGCCGCCGAATTCTAAACGCCCGACTTTGCGCTTAATATGCTTCCTAGGTAAACCCTAATTTATTATTTATCGCGTCAGGGAAAAAGTAAAACGTGGTCATCTCTGGAATTACGATGAAATGAAGAAAAATGCCGTTATCTTTTGCGTGCAAAGCATGCGACGCTAGATGCGACGTGCGACCCCGCTTCGGGTCTGGTGTGACTAACGCTACCGTAATTGACATTTAGCAATGATTTAAATAATTTTATATGCCCTAATTTCTTATCATAAATTAAGCGCCGCTTCGTGTAGCCCTCAGATGTTTCAAGAGTCCTTATTTCTTTAAAAAAGCTTCAGCATAAACAATTTTGATACCTGTAATTAAACAACTGGAAATGACTATGATCTTGGAGCGTTCTAACTCACATGACTATATGGTAATGTGAGTAAGAAAAAAACATTTTCTGGTTCTGAACAAATAACCACACAAAGAAATAGAGCGCTAGATCTAATCGTCACCAAGGAAAACCGCAGGAACATGTAGACTGTGCGCCTGTGTCGAACATAGGAGAAAACTTGAAAGGGTGCACAGCGTGGTGGGTTATAAATTATAAACGTTGATTTGTCGAGTTCGGCTTGTTAATACTAGTTATACATTTTATTATCTCTCAAAAGCAGCCTCTTTTTTTGCTTTTATTACGTGAGCTCAATAAAATAATTAAGAATAATACTTTTCATGGTTATTTTTTTAAACACTTACTATTAGCTATTGTTTGCTTTTCCATCTGTGGCACAATCACAACCACGTACTTCTGCCGTATTAAACAAGTTTCTTTTTTTCTTCTTTAATATTCATTTGTTATTCTTTTAAATACACAATCGCTTGCTTGGACCCATAGCCGTGGAGGCTAGTCGCGGGTTTAACATTAGAAATAACCTTTACAATGCGGCAGGCAAACAAAACAAAGTACGCACATATCAAAGTATACACAAAACAATATACATACCAGTTGACAATATAGACAGGACATATGATATTGAACTTATTTATTGGCTTGCAAATTTATTAGATGCTTCTTTAAGGATGTCAAAATAATGGGTTTACATTTGATGCCAGTAGGAATATCATTCCATACTAGGGCACCGTCGAATTTCCCAATAGGCCTTTCTCCATAAACATTTCTACAAGGTGTCAAATTAACGAAATTATTTGTTGCAGTCCTCGTATTCCGTAATGGTAATTTCAATAGATTTAAAGGAAGTGGGTCGTTAGTTTTTATTATTTTAAAGACTGTTCCAGCTATCTTTAATTTTTATAGGAAGTCTAGTGGCAGCACGTCTACTGATCGAAATAGAGGACTACTTGGTTCAGTGTATATAGAATAAGTAATGAGTCTCAGAGCCCTTTTCTGTAATCGACTGAGTGGCTCTAAATACCTGATATATGTTCCGTTCCAAGACTCTAAACAATAGTTCAAGTGACTATGTACGAATGCAAAGTATAAAACGCGCAGTATAGGCGAATTAAAGAACTCCCGAGCCTTTAGTAGTGTGTAGCAACCGTGTGCAAGTTTTGTACCTATGTATTTAATTTGATATTTCCAGTGAATGTCGGTTTTAAACAAGACACCTACATATTTGTAACAGGAATCATGCAGCAACTGCACATTATCTAAGCATATAGCTAGTTCTTCGGAATTCGTTTGCTTTCTTGTAGAGTGAAACACAGTGTACTTAGTGTTTGTAATGTCAAGTGTACGCTGGTTACTTGTGAACTACGTTAAGACCCTAGTAGGTTCTTCATTTACTTTACCTTGTAGCTCACTTATTGTGTCCCCTACAAAACCTAATGCCGTATCATCAGCATACACGAGTGCTTCAGAGTGACATAAAACAGAAGAAAAATCATTGACGCATACTGTCAATGACTATAGTGGTTCCTGCACGGTGTTTGATGCTCGTATACATATATTTAATAAATCTAGGCTTTAGAAAAAGGCTGTAGTCATGATTTCCCGAATTCCGTGGCCCCTGCTCAATTTTGTTTTGATTTCGGCTTGGTAAGAGCTTTTATATTCACACAAATCCAGAGCCTCTTATTATTTTTCGTCAGCCCATGAGACTTCGGTATCAGCCGAAGAAAACAGCTAATTCGGAATCACAAAAAAAATAAGTTTGAACAATATAAGCCAGTCCCTTCATTTCTTAGGCTGTCAGTGAATAGAGTGACACGAATCTAAACATTAGGAGCTCTCTGTGTGCCTCCCTAGATCAAGCTCGAAAGCATATAGCGAAGAAAAATGTGAGACGAGCAAGTAAAACCGCAAATTTATAATCCAGCGACTGTTTGTTGTTAAATTTTGCGTTTTGATACCTCAAAACTTTCCGATACTCTACGGTAAGTTAACTGCCTACAATGTTTTGACAATATCTGTGGATTCAGAATAAGATGCGCCACTCTGATTGCGGCACTTCGCAGAATGGAAACGTTCATTCATTTGAACTTTTTTTAGCTATTAACGCGGAAAGGTCGGTAGGATTTATGTAGATGGAGATGACTGAAGGACACGTTTCGTGACAATTACGTTATGACTGCCCTCACAACTACTATACAAACGTGGTCTATAGAATCATGAATATAAAAATACTTAAACAAATTTTGTTTAACAATGACACAGACGATGACGGCCGTGCTTTTTTCGAATGTCCATAAAGCCCAGTAAACTCACCGCGAGGACAATATCTGTTTAATGGGCACCCTTATTCTGAATAATTCGTGTTTATTAAAAACTGGCACCTTGCATGCATAGCATGAAGCTGGTGCAAAAGTAACCTCATAGTTATTTACGTGAATCAGAGCGAATTCATTTCTTGTTGTTCATCATGCGTGTGCGCATAGCGTTTTTACAACATTGAAAATATACGTATCTAGTACTTGGGTGCACTACCAAGGCATCAGCTATCCTCGAGCTTATAAAATAAACAAATAAATAAATTACATGGAATAAAAAGCTTTAAATCTACAATTTCATTTTGCATCGAGCTAGACTAAATACTAAATTAGGATAGCATTACTGCGTGCCTAAAAGGATTGAAAAAAAGTTTATCCTGACATCTCAAACCCGAGGCAAATTCCGGTGGGTTTTGAGTGCGCGATTGAGGCTGGTTCATTCCCCTTCTTCTTTCGCTCCGAATGAATGTCACCAAAAGAAAAGAACACTTTAACGAGTTTAGGATAGTAAAATCTATATGAAAGTAACCAATCCGGCCCTAACTGGTTCGCTAAATCCCGTCACACGTTACGTTATTCAGAAAAAAAAAAGTGAAAACAGTGTTGTGTGTACCTTTACACAGGGGGAATTTAGTTTCAATAGGCGTCTTGTGTCTTCGCTCTGGATGAGACATTTTGCGGGTGCAGTACACAGCTAGCCTGGAGTCTTTAACGTGCACCACAGAGTTTTGACACACGACCGCACGCCTGTACGGCGATCATTCAGATCAGAGGGTAATTGAAGCCAGGATCCTTGGTTATGCAGAGTGAGGTATCGCACCACGTGCTCCGAGCTGCGGTGCTCATACAAATTCCAACCGATCCTTTAGGAAGGACTGATGTGCTTAGAAGGTGGTCGAACAGTTGGGATGCGGCGTAAGCAGCGCTACTTACCTTCATCTTGTGCATCACAAAAAGGAGAAGGGAGGGGAGCTCAGCTGGAGGGGATAGTTGAAACCTGACCCTTCAGCATGATCTCACTTATTTTGTCAGCTTCCTTCAGGTAATTCGCTCAGTGGTGATCAAGCGCTAAAAAAAGGGGCGCGTAAACGTTTCTTTTTTCTCTTTTAGTCCGGACACGACTGCACCTGCGCTCAGAAAAAACTTACAAAAACAGCGAAGGGCTGTGATAATTATTCAGACAAAAGGAAAAGTGCCATGTGAGCACTTCTGATTGTTTCATATTGAAGAAATATGAGCTTTTGCTAGATGGAACAACTTGCTTTACACTTCACTTTCTCTATTTAGAAACGCAAGCGATTGCCTTTTCTAAAGCACGCCTTTGAAAACTTATTTTTTAATTTACAAGAAAACAAATTACGTAACTGAAAACCACAAGTGGTTTTCAGTTATGTAATTTGATTTTAGCTGGATATCGAAGGACTAGATTATGTCCTAAATAAGCGTAGCTCTTAAAATTGCGAATAAAGCATTAGCTATATAATGGTGTGAAAAACCACGTGGCTAAATAAGACATTGGATATTCAATCGCTCTTTTATTTAATCATTCAGTAATTCACTCATATTTTATACATTCATTCACTAATTCTACTTTACTCTAGAAAGCTTAATTGAGACTAATATATTATTGAGGACACCGGAAAAGGCCGCAGATGCGTCAAAATAAGTATAGTGGCTGCTGTTTTTTTGTTTTTTTCTGGTGTGAACTTATTGTGTGAGGTTTATTTGACTTATCTAAGATAGATAACGCTGAAAGGGGCGAAGTGCGCGTGTCGATAGACGTTTCAACGTTTCGTTGAAACGTTGAACGTCTATCGTTGAAACGTCTATCGTTCAAACGATAGACGTTTCAACGATATCGTTACTACGAAAACGTCTTTTCGAGCAAAAATTTCTCAAAATGCTGCCTGATTTTTTAGAATAAAAAGTGTTCAAAAAACGGCAAGATTTTCTTAGATAATGTACACTAACGCCGGTAATAGCATTATGCGAGTTTTTAACCTTCAAGGTTGCGTCACTGTCACCGAGCGTTGTAGTACATGTAGGCCCGGGCTAGCAACTCGTTTTGTCACAGTTGATATCTTGTGCGGAATAGGCTGACCAGTTACACAAGAACACGAGTATCAGCTTTTTGATAGCAAAGAAACACACGAAAAAAACAATCCAGATGGCTTTGTTGTATTCGATTTATTGCAAATCGGCATAACTGTCACGGAATTGCGGCACAATCGCAATTGTTGCTTCTCTCTCCACCTCAAGAACATTTTCCCAAAGAAGTTGACAAAGAGTTGATGGAGATATAAATTTTCTGTATCTACAAGGGGAACCAAACGGCGTTCAGTTCATTGACATTCGTCTACTAAACCCGGTTTAATCAATCTTCTTTTCGAGCACCGTATATTTCTAGCTGAAAATTACGAATGGCAGTCATTCTGGTCACACTGAATCACTGACGCACAAAATTATTTGAGGGGTGAAGAGCACCTCGTTTCATCAGTATGCTTCTATTTTACTCAAATTGAACTAACAATAGTGAGGCGGTCAATGTTTGGGGCATGACAAGGCATGAAACGGAATGTCGGCCCTTCAGAGGGCTCGCCCTGTCAATCACACCACGATTAAAAAAGAGTGAAGCATGTGTTTCTGAATATCTACTGCTACCAGAGTTACACCGTATGTTTATACGTCACCCATTGGAAATATTTTATTGTAGAAGGACTTCCGGTCATTTATATACTATATATATATGTTTGTGTCTGTGTGTGTCTGTGAACGAAGATTAATTATTGTCATTAGAACACGAAGCCTAAACCATAAACGTTTCACAAGATAGCAGCGTAAAGTCCAGGGATAGTAGTCAATTCAGTCCCGTAACTATACGTTCAACGTGATGGGCTGAAGTGTTTCCATCATTTATGATGACTACACTTGTTGCTGCTTGATCCTTCAAACTGTTTTGAGCTGAAAACAAAAAAAGAACGGTTAATAGCAAATGACGATTTTTTTCCAAAACGGTCTGCCGAATCTGTGATACCCAATATGAGACAGAAGGTGGGTTTTACAGTCATTTATGAAGTAAAGGGCAGTTACAATCGATGAAAGCCAATTTATTATTTGAGATACGATGTCACAGACGGAATTAATTTGATCGTGAGTTCCCTCGCTCTATAGCAGAAGTCTAGTTATTAGCATCCTTAACCCTTAAGTGAGTGTTGAGGTCACGTGACGTCAATTTACCCGTATAATTTAGCGGAGAAGATTAACTCACAAAATTTAGCTGGAAATGTTCCGTTAAATTTAGAAAAAAACTAGTGGGGAAATTTAACGGGAGGAGGAGAGGAGGAGGAGGAAAAGAGAAAGAGAAGGGGAGGAGGAGGGGGGAAGAGAGGAGGAGGAGGACAAGGGGAGAAGAAAGGAGGTGGAGGAAAGGAGAAGGAGGAGGATTACAGGAGGAGAGGAGCAGAGGAGGATAAGAAAAAAAGAAAGAGGGAGGAAGGGAGGAGGAGGAGGGGCATATGCTCCCTCCTCTGCCTCAAGAGCTGCGCTCTAGTTTCGCATAACGAAAATTTGGAACGCCCTTCATTTTTTTATATTCAGAGTCAAATATTGTTTAACAGCAGAGAAAGGGAAAGAAATAAAGATGCGAGCACGTCATGCCTGCGCCGCTTCTACGTCCATAGAAGCAATAGCCAACTGTGTGATGCGTTATTTTGAGAAAAGGTTACGTTATGAGTAATATTTTTCCACTACATCCCACATGGAAAAAAAGGTAAAATATTCAATAGTCATGTGTAAACTAAAGAAACGAGAAATTATTTGAAATTGAATTTTGTCCTAAATTATGAGAAAAGCGTTCGAAATGACTTTTTGGTATTAATTGATGGACATGAGTCCTGTATATTCCCTATTCCAATATCAAGCAAACAAACCTAGTTATTGTCCAGCTTTCTGAAAATTTATCAAAATTGTTACCATTCACATCGTCGTAGGTTCAGACATGGGAATTCAGATTGTTGAACGACACCAGGGAATATAATAACTTTCTTCCCGATGAGTAGTCTTGGGTGAACGTTCGCGTAAGGCACCTCGTTCCTGTAAAAATACGCAAAATGCCATTAGCAATGGAATATAGACAATAATAAACGCCACTTCGACTGCCTGCTTGTATGCAAAATTATTAAAATAACTTTTTCTGGTGCATCGTTTGTCAACAAAACACCTGCGCCGTGAGCTCTATCGGTCAAACAACGAAGCAAGAGAATTTGCCTTGCAATTGTGTTGCTACGTGAAACGTTCTTTGTTTAGCAATAGTGATGCTAAAATACTAGCGTTAAACCAAGTGTTTGGTAGGGTTAAGGTAGTTAGTGGTGAGTTAGTGTTAATTATAACTAGAGTTAGAATTAGAGTTAATCAGAGTTAGACTTAGTTAGAGTTCGAATTAATTAGATTTACAACGAGTTAGAGTAAGTTAGAGTTTGAGTGAGTTAGAGTAAGTGATACTTAAAGTTTGTTAGAGTTATACCCCTGTTACACGGGCATCCATAACTGAAGTTAAGCTAACGGCAGTTACTCTAAACTGAAGTTTTGCGCAGCTACACTGCTGACCAAACTGCGGTTAGCACAAAACCATGGTTAGCGCAAACTGAGCTCTACGATCTCAGTTTGGGCTCGCTAAGTGAGCGAAAGATGGCGACGACCGCAGCATTGCCGGCTGCCGAAGTACTAACTACTTCGGAATGCCAGGGAACATACCTAGAAAAAGCGTGGAGTAGAATGCCGCGGAAAGAAACATGTATCAGCGACAGACATGCAGCAAAGGCAATTGCTCAGCGGGCGCTGCCATTGATTCTGGTCGATGGCAATGCGGCTTCCTCGTGTTGCCCATGTTTGTATGTATTTTAGCACCCTTGATAATCGTTCTCTACGCACCACAAATAAAATTATGGGTCAAATCGCACGTTTTAAAACAGTTAAAATGGATATAAACAAGTGTCCCTGATTTGAACATGGGATATTGCAGTTGGTTTCGTTTTGCTTCAACCCTTCAATGCAAGCATAATGTCCGTGTAACACCATCTCAGTACAGTTTGGTCAAACCACAGTTAGCGGCCGCTAACTGCCGTTTGCCCTCACCACAGTTAAAACGGCCCGTGTAACTAGGGTATTAGAGTTAGAGTTAGTAAAATTGCTGAGTTACCTAGAGCTAGAGTTAGTTGGAGTAAGTGTTAGAGTTAGTGGTGCTGACTCCACTAATTCACGGTTGCGTTTTTCGTCGCTTCACTTACTCTGGAAAACCTAGTATAAGAACATGTCACGTTAGAAAGGCACAACTGAGCAACGTGCTTTTAAACCGTGCCGTCGCGATTCAGCGTTATCTGTTCTTTAATAAAATAATGTTAAACTCCAACGTTGACATAACCAGAATAGCCAACGCTAAGCATACAAACAAAAAAAGTACGAAAGCATCTCATTTATAGGAAGAACACACAGACAACGTGCGGCTCGTCGACTTACAGTTCCATTCCCGCCCGCAAAAACAACATCCGGCATTTTTACTTTCAGAGCTCGAGCGAACATGAGGGAAACGCCTGTTCCACCGGCAGCCCCGAGGCAGCGCGAGCTGCCAGCATGCAAGGAGACTCTGGAACGATATTACGCGCTATAATAATAACTTCAATCGTGATTCCGAGTCGGTGAGTGCCCGAGAATTCCGGACAAATTGTGGGCCCCCCAACTAAATCGCTCTGAGTCACTCGCATACACAGACCGCCCCGTTGTCCGGCGGTCCATTGCCCCCTCCCGCAGGTCATTTCCGCAAAGAATAAGCCCAATAGGAGATGCGAAAGTCCGGCAGCACGCTCCTGCGCGTCCCTTCCCGCGCAACTACTCCCCGGCGATCCGCTGGATGCTAATGTTCCCAGTTCCATTAGCGCCCCACTGTGTTCGCAATTGCATTTCTGCTTTCACATGCTTCGACACCCCGCGCCGAGCAAGAACGGTCCTCCGTGGCTTTCAACACTTGCCGCGCGGAAGTCAGGGCAGCACGCAAGAATGGCAACGCGCCCAGCGTCGGCCATAAAACCCTATAAAATATTGTTCGAAATCTCTAAGAAACTTTGTGTGCACGATGTTTAGCTTGGTCACAGGAAAAGTGGTTGGAGCATGTTCACTGTTCAATTTATGTAGGATTGGTCCTGCGGCGCCGACGATGAGTGTTCGAACCACAAAAAAAAAAAAGAATGAACTATTCCGATGAATTTGATAAGTAGCATTCTTTAGACATTGTTTTGAAAAACAAAAATATTTGCTGTCCTAACAACTTTTTCTCATGACTCCACGTTTTGTTTCAAACCAACTGAATGTCCGTTGCATTGGTTCTCTTTGTAAAGCTTTGTTTTAACAATTTTAGTGAAATGTTTTCACTAGAAAATCTAAGTGAGTGTAATTGATTGCATAATTTACCAATGCGAATGTCCGTCAATTTAGATTTCTTATCTTACAAGGTGTTACAGGATCCTGAAACGCGGCTCAGCATTTTCGTAACATTGTTTCACGCACTATAAATGGCGATCCTCGCGAACATCAAGAAGAACAAGTACTTTAGCAATACGTGAGACAAAATTAAAATAAAAACAAAATTTCGATAATGTTACAGGAGGGCAGCCTGATGCCTTTTGTACTCTTCTTTTTGTACACGGAAAACTGCCTTGGTATAGAGATTTCCAGACACGTCATGAAAGGAAAAATAGCTAGTTTTCCGATCGGCAGCTAACTAATTCCTGCTCGATATTTAATATGCCGACGGACGTCATCACTTCGCAAAATTTCACGCAGATGAGTTTTGTGCGCAGACGATAATATACGACTAGTCTACCACGAGCTGAAGCAACCATACGTATCCATCACGTGAAAGGTCTGCAAGACCCTCATTTCCGTTTTCGGCTGGGGCTTTCGTATAAGCATAATACGGCGGGAGTGAATGGCTTGCAATCACAAATGTAATAGACAGTCCTGCGTATGCCGTGAGAAAAATACTTTAGGCCTAAAAGCCCCCGGTCGTGGGGTTTTCAAACGAGGGGTGCATTTTGATGAACAGCTTCGCCATAAATCATAAACCAAAAAATGTCCGCGAACCCGACAAAGAATGAAGCTAATTAGATAAATGGTTCACAGTACAAAGCCTGAAATACACTATGTAGCTCCACTTTATATGCCCTTCGCCAAAAACAAATTCAATAAAAGTTTTGTCTTTTCTACCTTCTATTGAAAATAAAGAAAATATGATTAAATTATATTTTAGTGAACTAATTGTAGTCACAAGTAATATGAGCCTGTAATTTATAGTAGCCAGATTGGTCGGAAAAGGGCAGCTGGAGTCAAACACGGGTGCACCACGCCAATAACACTGACATACAGCAAAGTATATCAAAATCAGTATTCAGATACTGAAAGCATAGTTGACATATATTTCAAGTATAATTTTTGCTTGATGAAATTGCAATCTCAGAACACTTTTTGTTTGTTCTTTGACAAGGGAGACCCCAGCTTCGAAGTAGCTTAACCGTTGTTAATGTCTTGTCTTTATTTAGCTGGCGCCAAACTTTAGGGGCAATGACTTAAGTTGGGCATTTCAATCGTTTTGTACGTTGCATTCTGCGTAATTGACTCGTAATTGTAAACACCGGGATTAAACGGCAAGCAGCAGGACTGAATTAGTGAGAGGATCAAATATGCTCCTTTTTTGTGTCTCTAAATTCTTTGCCTTCCTTGTTTCCATCTCTGCATACTTAAATAGTGAGCATATTCCGGCCGTCCATTTCCGTTTGTTGAAAACCCTTGTACAATTTACAGCTTCCATTCCGTAATTACGTATTTGTGTATTTAATTCACACGCTTTAACATTTCGAGATTGTATACCTCAATTGTTTGAATAGTTAATTATAAAAACGTGAATCCTGACTGTTTAGGACATAGCTGTTCAATAATCAGAACACTTCGAAGTGCTGCTACATTAAAATTGATAAGTCTTATAAAGACAAAAACACATTAGAATGTTCTAAAGAACCCAGTAATATTTTGCACCAGTTATAATGGGAACCAATTTTGGTGAAGTGTTCTGAAAATTTGTCTATTCTTAATTCAAGAAACTTTATTCTTAAAGAATACGCTAGTCAGAGATATTTAAACTTCCAAATAATACATTCAAGGCTCGTGCTCGTTTCTTCTGTGAAACATATTGCAAAAAGTAGTTTTCTTGGCGTGCACAATTCGCAATGATTGTCATAAAGTCATCCTCCATTATGGTGTTGAGTTTCAATCGGGGTTATGCCGTTAACTTTTGAGTAACCTTTTTGCCTGATGTTCAGTACTTTGAAGCCAGTGCACACAGAATCTGACACGTCGCAGTTTGTTCATTTCGGTGTAGTACGTAACTGAACGGTACA
>JAZHYW010056392.1:0-94403 GCA_037355805.1 Ixodes ricinus
GTGCCTCGGGGACTTTAGGGGAGGCAAACCAAAAACAAACAAATGGAACTGCATTTTGTAAAAGATGAGGCATCCAAAATCATCAGTTTGTGCATCGAATTTGTTTCATAAAACCGATGTAATGTGTCTCACTGAAGAAAAAAAAAATATATATTTTGTGAGATAAGTCGTACATACCATTTACATTTCCAGTTCCCTTGCAGTGGTGGTTTTCCACTCTCATGGTTGAAGGTAACGAAAAAGAGAAATGTCTGGGAGAGCATCTTTACTCAATTTTTGGCTCTCCTTTGTTTTGCATGACTGGTGTCTTGAATTGGTCGATACTGAAGTGGTCCTGTAATAGATTGAAGAGATCAGTCTTTAGTCGAGAGCACCGTGTAATGCCACCTCAAACGCCCGTTTCTGCAGATCCAGTGTTAGCCTGCCAAAGACCTGCACGTGAAGTTTGCGCGCTGTCAAAGCTGCTGGCGCGAGTGTGGGGTTGATCTCAAATGTTTTATTTGCTTGCGTTTTTGTTTCAATAAGACTACGAGCGAAGGAGACCTATTGACGCTGAGAGCGAACGCACTTTGAGCGGGCTAAGCACACACGCTCGTCCAGTAAGAGCGTCGTCAGAGAAAACATACTCCTGCTTGTCGCACTGGCTGCGCTCGCACTTATATTGAAACGGCGTATAGATACGAGCCCAATCGCTCGGGTCCTGGCAGCTGCGTGCAGCGTTGCAAGCTATCTGTGCGAAACAAAGTATATGGTACGCACGCGACACGTACGCAACACTTGACGAGGCGCGTACTCCGCAACCACGCCGATGCCGGAGGCAACGAGCACGAGCAGGCCGTTTGAACGACTTAAGAGGGGCGCGCCTCAGAGCCCCATAGAGAATACATGAGGTTTTTCGCCAACTTAAAAAAATTCTCACTTAATAACGGCTGCGCGGATCTGCTTGAAAATTTCGGCTTTAAAGACATTGAGGCATTATCGAGACATTCAATGGAACAAATGTTTTATTATAAATTTGATTATATTCTTTAAAAAATCATGAAAATGGTCAAAATCGGCTAATTCGGCACTCTTACGTTCGGAGCGAATTTACAAAATTATTTCAATGCAAACGAAAAAAGTATTTCATTGAATGTCTTCTAAATTTATTACGGAATCGAATAATATCAAAATTATTCACGTAAGTCGATCTGTTCCGTAACTACAGCGAATATAAAGAACCAAGGTGTCGGTGCTTGTTTTCGTTGTTTTTAAGGTACCTCTCTCTCCCGTGAGGTGGCGCTCGCTGTCCACGAAATGCGAAATCGTCCTTTCGGCGATCGGCCGGATTGGCACTGTGCAAGGTGTTCTTCCGCGCGCGCCCGTATCCTGTTTCATTCTGCACGCCGAAGCGTCAGTGTGCGTGTCTCGCTTTCCTGGTTATCGGTAAATAGATCTGCGTGTTTTTTTTTTGTTTTTTTTTTGACACAAAGTTTTATTTTATTGTTATCTTTCACACTAACGTCCTTCGCCCTTGGGGTCGTGGAAATCGGAGATGAAACGTGCACAGAGTAGATCGTTCTTTGCCTCCTTTATATTTTTCACGGACGTCCTGCGACCTCCGTACGGTTCGTGGTCACCGCAATCTGACGCGAGGAAAAACGGGTCGCCTGCTCTGTAGCCAGGGTATTTCTAGGGGAGGGTGATAACTCGCTGTTCTTCTGGAAATTCACATATTGCCCAAAAAGGTGGCATGGGTAATGATTAGGGTATGTTTTTCCGGTGTTTATTTTTGACCAAAAATCGGCGCATGTTTTTCGACGCTTACTTTTTAAACACCAGTGTATTATGGTTGAACGTCTCGTGATGACGCTAAAAAGCGTTGATAGCAGAGGAAGAAAAATGCGATTAGACAAGAACATTTCGAATTTCCAATTCTATTCACATATTTCATACGCTTTTCTTCTCGTGGGAGCATCTATCCCGACGAAAAATGCCTAAGTCATTGAGCTGTGAACGCATACGCAGTGTACAATCGTTTGGCCTAGAGAGCTATTGCGCACGCTCGAACGCGCTTCACAGCCCAGTAGACAAAGTTGGTGGCACCCAGAAGGCGAGTTTTGGAATGGTCTGTAGTAGGCAAAAGAAACAAATAACAATCAACGCATCTCAGTTCCCCAAGCGAAGAGGCGCGTTTCTAAGGTCAATGGTTCCGGACGACACTAATGTTGTTGGCGTTGTCTTCCAAGAACCACACCGACCTCTGAATAGGCACTGGAAGGATGGAGGATCAACGAGATAACATGTTTCACAAACTTCTACAGAGGAGGCGTTTCGAAGAAACTAGCCGTCGCTGGGGCGGGAACATTCACCGACTTGAGTGTTTTAGTTTTACCCAGGCCGAATATTTCCAACCACCGGAGTTTTTCGGCTGTAACCAATTTTGTATTTTCGTCACCGGCGGATGTTTATCAACTCAGAATATTAAAGTTCATCCTGAAAATTGTTTTTTTTTCATTGGTGAATAGAGGTGATTTGTTCAGTTCAAAACTTCGCATTACCAAAATAACAAACATCGAAATGCTGAACACCGGATGATGAAGTTGCTAAAAGGCCAAAGCGCCAGAAGGCAACCCTGAACTGCAACAATATTTATTTACTTCGACTTCAAAACGTATTTTTGTAGGGGAAACTGGACTAGGGCAAGAAAGAAGGGAGAATGGAAGGGCTGAGAAGGGAAAGGGAGTTCGGAAGAATAGAGCGAGGAGAATAGGGAGTTTCAGCAGATCGTTTCCGCAACCCGCTAAGCGCCGGTTTAGCTCTGCGTAATCCGCCATGAGACCTTGAACTATGCAGAAAAGACTGGAGGCGTGAATGCTCAGTTGCGGCGCCTTCTTTGGGGATACCGATACAGAGGAGAAAAACGGCCTGCTAAATCTCGCTACCTCCAAAGCTGACCGGTAACGTCACGCAGAGGAAACGGCGGCCAAACGTTCCGCGCGTAGAAAATCAACTTCCTTTCGAGATACGCTCATGAAGGTGGTGCATATGTTATGTTTGCAGCGACGCATAGCAAACGCCTCAACGATCGCGATTCCTTTCAAACCCTGACCTACGCAAATGATCATCTGCAACGCGGTCAAGCGATGTCTTGGGCACCCGATAAGTCGTTTTTGTTCGCACTGCGGATTATCGGTTTCCCGAAGTTAGCACAAAGAAGTTCAAAGTGGGGAGTTTTTGTGTGCCTAACAGAAAACGAAGCACCCTAAACATTCCATAGCTTCGCTTGGTGGAGTGGCCTACTAATCCTTGGGGTCTCGTGCCTAGTTGTTCTGAAAACGGGGAGAAAAGAAAAGAAGAAACTCTTGAATGTTTTTGTTTAGACCTGAGTGACACCCCCAACCCCTTTCGTAACAAGAGTCGTAACAAATTTCTACCTCTCTCCTATATATGTGGCCTCGTAGGACCGCCAAGCTCGTCAAATAACCCCAGCGAAGCACAAGAAACCGCTCTCTTGCGGCATCGCAAAAATATTCCGTAATATAATTCGTACATTCGTTACTTTCACAACACCATATCGTACCTCGTATTTTATCATTTCCTCGTTCATATTTCTTTCTGCGCATTATGGTTGTTATGGCGACAGTTGCGACTTCACTCTCGATTTCGACCGTTAGCTGAGAGCAGAAACTCAAAAATTGGGGTGGGTAATGACTCAGGATATTGCAGTGCGTCCCGAGATTTATGTCTTTATATAGTAAATAGATTTGTTTTGTGGAGTTAGCAACCCACCGCAGTTCTCCAGCCGTGATGTATTTGGAAGGCCGCCATGCAGTGAGGGAAAAATGTGACTTCGGTTACCGCGTCTAGTTCGAGGCCAGCGGGGCAAAGACAGCAGCGGATAGTGGGGAATTGCGGACGCTGACATCGTCGGTCCCAAGATACAGAACGAGGCGAAGCGCGCTCGCTTTGCATCTACGCTTTGCCTTTGTTCAACTGTTCGTCAGCGTGAGTTGTTTTTGATAAAATGACTTTCGCCGGTTGTTTCTGCGGAAATAAAGCAAAAGGACACTAAATATTGTCATTGCAAATGATGTTTTACCAGCTTTTGCGTTTATGACAGAGAAAACTTGCTATTTTGTCTTACCGGGACCGACGATGTCTGCTTCCGTGTATTGCCATTTCGAGGCGACTGCAAAGCCTGGGAAGATGCTGGGCCTTTTCCTCGATATTATTATATGATCTCTATGTTCGATGTAGACCGTCTCGATGCTCGTAAGAGCCATCAATGCAAAGTCCTACTCCTCTCCCGCCTGGCTCTGTAAAACTACCGAGCTCGTCAAATACCACAAAAAAGTGGGAGCGTTCAAATACCACAAACAAAGTGGGAGCATCAGTTCTTCTGAAAAAGCTCCTTCAATAGATCTAGAAGCCTTGTCTATATTATATTATTTTCAACCGCATATAAACGCGACGTTCCACTTGTAAAACGTCCAACAAGTGAAAAATGTACGATCCATGGCATCCGTCGTATATTCATTACTTTCATAACATCGTGGCACCTCGTATCCTAATCTTTCCTCGTTCATATGTTTCTTTTCGCATTACGGTTGTTACGGCGTCAAATAAAAAAGACGCAACAGTTATTTAATTACATGCACGAAGCAAGTAATCTAAAAAACGTACAATCTGTGGTTTCAGTCCACCTAAGCTTATGAGTCCACCATGTCATCTGTTGAAACAAAGAAAAGTCATTGCCAAAATGATTAGAATAGAAAGTGAGTCTAACGTGGGTATCTTCCAGCAAACGTTCGCGCGCCTTCAATACGATTTCTCAATGAATCGCCACTGTGCCTCTTGGACACACTTTGGGGACCAACACATGTTTACGTCGCTGCCCGAAATCTTGAATCAGCGTGTAGTGCTGCACCACAATAAAATGCAGAACGGACTCTATAGGCTGGTTCACACAGTTGCGTTCAGTTCCGCTCGAGTACGACGCGTGCCTTTCAAGCTCAGGCATGTCTATGCTCGACGCAACTGTAGCCATAGCAACCTCTGGTTGTAAGCAGGTGTCAAGTGGTTGCAGTCGCAGTCAAACGAAAATGTGTGAACCAGCCTTCAATCGCTCCCAACCGCGTAAGCAAAATCAAAAACGAAAAAAAAATGGGAGTGGAGCGATTAGTGGGATTCATCCGATGGAAATGCGTGAGCATTAGTTCCTCCTTACCCCCTTCGCGTCACGTAACACGAAATCATGTAACCCTACGTGATAACGTGACACGAAAACGTCATCTTACGTGATCGCCTGATACGAACTGACGTCATCTTACGTGATCACGTGACACAAACACGTCATCTTACGTGATCTCGTTACAGGAAATGACGTCATCTTACGTGCTCACGTTATACGAAATGACGTCAGCTTACGTGATCACGTGACGCGTCATCTTACGTGATCACGTAACACGTCATCTTGTAAGTCAACCTCTCTCCACAGCAGCGCGCTCCGCACTTCCCGGGCCCGTGCAGTGCTGTAGTCGAAAGCAAGCTCCCTATGGCAAGCGAAAGCTTCTGAAATCCCACATTGAGAATACTCGTAAGCGACCGTCTGTGGAAGCTTCGCACGTTGAGGTTTTTGGTGAGATCGAGCCATCATGTTCCATTAACTATTGGTGAAGTTATCGTTCAATGAAGCCCTAAAAAAATATGAATGTAGTTGGTATAGACATCAAGATCTAATCACAAATGCGGTTTGACGTCGTTTAATTCACGTGTATATACAAGTGCAGCAATAAATGAGTTATTGGTGCATACATGTTTAAAGAAAGTGTTTGTTATTCGACATAGGCCGTTGGGAGAAGGATGTGTTCAGATTTTTCTTTATGAGCGCAAGTACACTTGAAGCAATAAATAGTGACGATTTCGTCGTCCCAGTGGTGAGCAGGTGATTTCTTGCTAAAAAAAATAATGACATTTCACAAACCAAGTTTTGTGACATATGCTTTTCCAATGTCTGGCCACTATTTCGGAAACCCTTCAGTCTAAACGAGTATACTTCTGTTTGTTTTTGCTAGCTTAGGAGGGGGTCACAGAGCCTATATTTTTATCTTCCTCCAGGACAGACGTACAGAGTCATACCGCAACACGCGTCTGTGGAACACACAGAGCTATCGCTCTCCTGTTGGCGGGACAGTAGCAGACGACACAACGTAGCTCCGTAGTTTATCGAGAACACGGCTTTTTGCCCTCGCCCACGCAGCCTCCGTGACGAGGGCAGGGGCGTGGTCGTGCAGCCGCGGCCCGTAGCGCAACCGTTCAGACTAGGGAAATGGTCTTGAAGAACCGAGAAATGGTATCTTGTATGTAATAATCACATGTCGTTAGTATGTTCTACTAGCTAAACCAAATAAATATTTGCAGCTTGTGAGAATATGTTTGCGTGACGATTTACCGTTCGCACTCCTGACGGATGTTAGCGAATCATTCATCTTCGTGGCTCGCAGTTATCGGTACCCCCTCGAAATGACTTCACCATATTTTTTTTTTTTTTGCTTGCAGGGCATTGTAAAAATTACAAACACGCGAGAGAAAAAATCTTATTGAGTACGCGTGATTTTGAGCTTCGCAGCCCTAAAGATGCCCGATAAATGTCGTCCAGCTTGGGGAGAAACTAATCCTTTCTGTTGGAAGTTTGACTAGCGTATGCTGGCAGCTCGTTTCCTGTCTGTTTTGTCTATACTACGTTTCACCGTAACTTGGCAGACTTCAAAGGCCAGAGCTGCTGTGAGGGAACCACAGACACGGAGCAAAGTACGTGACAGCTACTTTTAGGAGCAGTTCTATGGCGCCATGGAGCGCGTATCCGACTGGTGTGTCTAGCGTCCTATGCTGACCATACATCAAAAGTGGTCCCGAAGGGGCACCAAATGACGTCACAGATGCCGGAGTCTCATGCTGGTGCATGTCGCGATCCTGGTGATTCATCGTAGAAACGCTGGCGAAAAGCACAAGCGAACGCAAGTGTCACTGTCGTCATGGCGTCCCAACGAAAAGCAATTATGCAACTTGGACGTTTTTGTAATTTGGTACTTAAAATAACTGTATATTTTTTTAAGAAAGTGAAGACATCATAATTAAATAGGAACTTCCATGCTAAAACATGCAGTGCGAAGTGAAGACAACTACTTTGTTTTTAATGTCCACGAAAAAGAGGCTATGCAGCATCGATCGTACCGTTTTTTTTCCCCGCACATTATGTGATGTTTTCTAACACGAAATTACCGACGTAAAAGCGCTGTGGAGACGACATGAAAAACATAATTTTGAAGGGAACCGAGTTTTGTAGTGGAACGGAAAAAAATAAATAATTAACGATTTTTTATGGTAAACACTTTACCTGTAAGTAGAACTTCAACCAAGTAACGGTTACGCGCTTTCATGCCCATTTCAACGAAGTTGGGAGAACGATGTATTGCGTCTTGTGAATACACATGTGGAGCAGCATGTTTATGTTAGAGGCATTGTGTTTAATCGCTGCGCAATACTTGCCAAAATAAAATATTATTTGAGCAGTCTCAACCGTTTCCGTCTACGTGTGCTACGAATTTAGCAACTCCGTTCGTAGAAGAAGTGATGTGGAAATGGCGTGCCCTTGATGATACGATTGTGATTATGAAATAAAATGTTCAATCAACCTATAATTGCGACCTGTCCGGTCGCCTGGGACTCGGACAACTAATATCGTTCTCTGAAAAGTCCATTCTAATATTTACAAGTTTTGTGGAGTTCATCGAGCGAATAAAAATGTTCCAACAATGAGCTAGACCTACACGAGTTCCCGAATCTGACACAGCGCTTTTGAATGTGTTTACTTGTGTGCAAATATTCGTCTAACAGTTTTTCAACGTTGGAAAGCATCGGAATGACTCAGAATAACTGCGGAGTTGATAATCGGGGAAGATAAGACGGAGACTTTGGTACTTGGGGAAAACGGACCGTGGGCACTTGAGACAGGGGAACTGCCGCGGGACAAACGTGCTACGATCGCACACCCTTCCAAGGTCATCGCTTGGGCCACTGCGGGCGTCCAAAAAAACCTTTCTTTTCTTCTTTTTTTTAGGGGGGGGGGTGTAGGCGCTGATTGTCTTCCTCCTTTGTGGCTTTTGACAGACGCACAACGAGATTGGCAGAACAAGCAGGGGATTCATTTTTTTTTCGATGGATGCGTTCTGTCTATGTATGCGAACATGATTTTTTTTTCTTTTAGTAGTTAGTTGTCCTTGCCTTGACTCGGGTCCCAGTGGGTGCGTTGTCGTTGTATGCCCACTATTTTTTTTTAGTTTATGATAGTTTTTGCGCTAATAAATAAAAAAAAATTGTGCCTAAAAAAACAAAAAAAAACGTTTTTTTTTTTTTTTTTATCAGGAGCGTTTTCAAAGCCCGAAGCACCTCGCCTTCGTTCCCGTGACATGTCGCTCGCTTTCGCGTAGCACCCCTCAATCCTGAAAGCCACCGTGTTTTTCAGGGAAGAAAGCGATTTTAGGTGCGAGCAGTGTTTCCAAAGGTGCAGGATTGGGAGCGTAACCCAAGCACTTGATGAGAAGAGGAAGGCGGAGCTCTCTTCTTATCGGGACTCTCTTTTATGGGTCTCCACGTCGCGATTGTCCTACAAAATCAACTTTCATTTATTTCTCGCTCGTGGCTTCCAAGTACTGTGCGCTACTATTGAGATAGGGTATAGTAATAGCTGATTAATACGATGCATATTTCTAACGCACAATAGTTTTGCGAAATCAAGGTTTCGCTCAAATGGATAACTCACACGTACAGTTCGACACGCAATACCTTTGACGTATTGACTCGCGAGAGATGCCCCCAACACGGCTGAGTCTGGCGGTGTTCCAGACCCAACATCTAAATTTTGTTGCCTTACTTGTTACTATTTCGCGCGCATTTTGCGCCATATCAAAATGAAAGCGCATGACAAAAGTGGCGCTCGTTTACCGCTCGATGGAAATTTCACGCCAGCTCGTTATCTTCGCTGGTACCTTGAGCGTTTCCCAGCGATGCGGAGCGTTCAACATGAAAAAAGCTACGATGGCATCCTTCGTACACTCATTACTTCTATAACACCGAGCCGCCTCGTATCCTTTTGTTTTTCTTTCAAAGTACTAATTTCTTTCTGTGCATTACGGATGTTACGACGCTAAGTCGAACTTAAGCTAAGATCAAGGAAGAGCCAGTTTAAATCAGGAAAATATAATTAACACTGTAGCAAAGTAAATCCATCATATCGATCGGAAATACGATTTGACACATTCCATCTGAACACATACCGTGTGTGCACAGCGAATGCAATACCGAGTCAGCGTGCAAAACGCCGCCACACTACGCTACCATAACATCTAAGCGCTTTTTGCATAGCACCGAGCACCGAAAAAGAGAAAAGAGTTATTCATTCACATAAACGAAGCAAATTTATTTAAAGCCCGGACACTCCGTACGTTCAGTCTGCCTAAGGTTATCAATAGACTCGACCATGTCATTTGTCGAAACAGATAAAAGACGTTGGCAAAAATGATTAGACTGAATAAGTGAATCTAACGCACGTATTTTACCAACCGACGGTCGCGCGCCTTCAATACCATTTCCAATTGTCACTGCGCACCTTGGACACACTTTGGGGAGCAAAACATATTTACATCGCCGCCCGAGGTCTTCATTGAACGTGTAGTGCTGACCAAAATAAAACGCTAACCTGACTCTCAATCGCTCGCCGCAAAGGACGATTTCGAAAAGGCGGTACTGCACGTCACTTGAGATAGAACACCCAAGCTATAGAAACGAGCGTCGTAAAAAAGGGGACCGACATTTTTATTCCTACCTCCGAACAGAAACGAGCGTCACCCACTGCATCAACCAGCAGAGAGGCCGGACTCGGCCACCGCGCGTATTATCACTGAAGTCCGATGCAATGCACACTGAGCTGACTGACCACAGACATATCAAGCGCGCGCGAGGGAGGGAGAAGCTTCCTCCGCCGGGAGAACACGACACATTTCGGGGATCTATTTCACGCAGCGGATAACGCGGGCCTTTTCACACTCCGATACTGGCGCCATCTATAAGTCGCGCGTTCAACCTTGTCGCGAGCCGCGCGCCATCTGGTGGCTGAAACGGACGAATAAATAGAGGTACCGCGCCCTCTTAAGTTCCGTTTGAGAGCGTTTCACTGCTCTTGCGACTGCGAGAACGCAGGACATCCACGCTTCATACGAAGCACATATGTGCCGGTGACCGCTTTCGTTTCTCGACGCAACGCAGTCAAACGCTCTCAAACGCAACTGTGCAGGGATTTCCCCAGACCCCCTCTAGGGGTGTACACCCCTAGTTTTCCTGGACACCCCCCTTGAATCTAAAAAATCTTTTTGATTGGTGAGAAACACCACCTCTCAGGTGTATATAGAGAAAGGTAAACATCGGTGGCAATCAGTTCGTCGAACGACGTTTCATGGACAAATCGTTTCGTCGACACTGCGATGTTTCATCGACAGATCGTTTCGTGGAAGCGAGCTCCCGCTCATTTCATCGACAGACGTTGCGACGTTTCGTCGACAGCTCGTTCTGCCAGTTCCGCTGGCTCCGCCAGCTGCACTCCTCACGGCCTTGTGCTGGATGTATAGACGGATGAATGAAGGATGGCCGACTGGGTCAAGTAGGGCGAACCAGTGCGCAGCCATCTTCCCTCGCCGACTGAAACTAGCTCAATTTTAATTTTTTTTTGATTGCACCGATGCATTGATTGCACCGATGTCGCAACTTACAATTAGTATGGTTTCGCTCCTGTCTTTGCCCGAACCTTTGGTGAAGCGCTGTCAAAGCCGGAAAGTTTTATTCTCGACCACTGTCGTTTTTCAAATTAGATTCTTAAAACCTTCAACAATATGCGCTGCCCTTGAGGACTACGCTTTCGGCAGCATACGTGATCGAGGTGTCTGTACGTCATCGAATACAACCCTTCGCGGGCTGGCCGCCGGCACTCCGACTGTTTTGACGAAGTGGCAGGGTCGTTTCTAGATCAAGTGTATCTTTCCGCGCGTCGCACGTCTTTTGGTAGAATCCTCAAGAGCCACCTGAACATAGCATAGATAGTCCACACGTCAAAACACTGAAGCTCTTAAAAAAAGTTTGAAAGAAAAAACGAGGCCTGTTCGCGGTGCACACAGCCATTCTATCGCTAGCAATAAACTTTGCAGGAGACGGAGCATTCGGTTACGCGTAGTTTACTTTTACGGTGATAAAACAAGGTTCTTTTTTCCTCCAAACCTCGAGTATTCAACGTACTGTACTTACCAGACAGCATACGATTTTTAGACTTTAGCATATTTAGCTTCTGGATATTAAATAACACAATAGTTCTGCATATGTTATGTCTGTACTGAAATTTTGCATGCACATAAACCAATGTATGGCCAAAGAACATTAGATTTGGGAGCCGCTCTTTTATGCAAAGAGCTGGGTTACAAACTCGCCCCTCGTATCTGTCTGCTGGCATCGATAAAAGCGTGTGAGGACCAGTCGGCTGCCGCCGACAGATCCTCGTCTAGTTGTACTACCGCCTCCAAAGCCTTGGATGTGGCGGCTGCTTGAGAGAAGCTATATAATGCATTAAGTTGCATATTTTATATCAACTATGGTTTACTTTGTGTAATAAGACTAAACTTGCGGTAATGTTTTATTTATCTATTCTTGTGTTTTTTTTTTCTGTTTGTTTGTTGTTTGCACTGCAATGTAGCGTTTTCTAGGTTTACTCGCGGGCATCGTGCTCGCGGGAGTGCGAGTGTTATTGTTTTTCGTGCTTTTGTTATTTATATTTATTTGACATTGTTTTCAGCCCCTTCTTATGTAATGTCCTTTTTTAAACTGGCTCTTAAGGATAAATGACGATGAAACGAGTGCGACTAAACAGTTTTTTCGGGCATAAGTCGCAGTAGCCAATAAAACATTGTATCACTTTTCCTTTTGAATAATTGAGGGAAATGTACATGTTTAGTTTAAATTGAAATATTAGGGTTGTAATGTAGAAATAAAAGACTGCAACCTGCATTTTTATTTAAAAATAACCAACATGAAAAAAAAGTATCCACGCTCTTTTCCGCAACTTACCATTGGATCTAAGTTTTGTTCTGCGAATACGCATACTTTTTCTCCACCACTTTTCTTCTTCCAGTAACTTTCGGTTCGATAACTTCCTGTGCGCTCTTGGTTATTCCATGTGACACAAATGAGAGCGAGAGGGTAGCACAGTTGCTCTTCTTGGAGAGCAACTCGCGCTAAGCATTGTCTTTGCCATCGTGTTACAACAGCTTAATTTTGTACCTTCAGTTTCCGGCAGTCCTTTCGAAGCCGCGAAAAAAGTGTCGACGAAACGTTTCAGGGTGGTGCTGTCCACGAAACGATTTTCGACGAAACGTCACAGTGTCGACGAAACGTGTGTCGATGAAACGTGTGTCCACGAAAAGTTGTCCACGAAACGTAATTCCACGAAACGAGTTTCGACGAAATGATAGGGACCCGGTAAACATACATTACGGGTATGAGCATTTGGTTAATAGACGTCTGTAATTTCAGCTAGTGGACTAAAAAATAAACAGTTTTATATTTTATCTAGCCTTGCCTCGCATCGCCTCCCCCCCCCCCCCCCCCGCCCCCCCCGAGCCATTGGGACACCCTCCCCCTTGATTAGAATCCTGGGGAAACCCCTGCAACTGTGCGTAGGGACCTTTACTTCCACGGTACGAGCGTCCGTGCATGCCAAGTTGGCAATGTTGTGCTCGCTACTACATCGCTCGCGTTTACGGTGGAATGGAATGCATTACTCACTCTAAACAGCTCATGCTAATGAGTATACAGAGCACCTACCTCGCATAACTTTACGGCTCCCGTCGGGTTGAAATCCTTTCGACCGATTCGGTGAACCAAGATCTTCCTCCGAGGTTCATTTTCCGTTTTAGAGGGAACACTGCAAATCCTTCCGGTCGACTTTTATACGGTCGCAGCAGCCCGTCAGCCGCCGTCAGCTGCGGCGTAGCAACATATTGGGAAATTCATGACGACCGGAAGTTCAAAACCGAAAGCCAGATGTCACGTGACGACTGGCCAATAGAGGTATTCACTGGCCGCCATATTTGAGGTCACTGTTTAGAGCGCATGCTCAGAACGAGCTCACATTAATAGGCTGCCATGACCGGCAATATTGATGGTGCAGGGTGCACGTTGCAAAATAACTGTGGAAGCTAACCATCAGCACGTGCTCAGCATTAGCGCACACGGATATGGCCGCCAGTGAATACACCCTATAGTGTGCGCGGCGGCTATAGTTCAAAGCTTGGCGCCACTTTTTCCCAGGATAGAGGGGCTTTAAGCCTGCCCGGTCCGCAAGGCCGGCCAAGCTCGGGACGCTGGCTTTTCATTGCAAAATCAGGCGGCCGTTGCCCATTTTTTGAAGAAATAGACTATGCAAGTAGATTCTGCTGCAGTCATATGATTGTAAACATGGACGCTTACGCCTTCGAGGTTTAGACGGTATGATGCAACGGATAGGAGCGTAGATGCCTAGCTTTCTGTCGAGCTTCCTGGCGCTATTTTCTGCTCGTGTAATGTTAAAGTAAAACGGGATTTATGTCAAAGTTGATGTGTCTCATATTCGTCTATGACCAGCATCCACAAGCAGGGGCCCGCACGCGCTGTCAGCACCATATCCAGTTCTCGGTAAACGCTCCCACATATTTGTCACAGGAAAACTAACAAAATACTTTTTCTACTCTTTATTTGTCGCCACAACAAATCTTCGGCAAGGATAAAATTGTAGATGAATACTGTGCAACGTTTCTTTATTTTTTCATGAAAAAATTGCTAGCAGAATGCAAAACACCAAGGCTGAAAATACTTGTAGTTGGCGATCACAGGAGCTGAGCTTTCTGGTTTGCTACTGCCATCCTCTCCGTCATCTCTAGCTTCCGATTGGTGTCTCTCGCGTAGAAGTGCATTCGTGTTAAAACGAAGAAGCTTAGTAGCTTGGCAGTGAAGTTTCCACAGTGGTCTTTGCACCCCAACCTTCCTATGTTGCATTCTCAGGGGCTCAGTGTTCTTCGTTGCGGAGTACGAAAACTCCCTAATTTCGTAAATCGTTTTCGCCGTTTCGCAACGCCCTCCGCAACCCGCTACGATACCCGGAACTCTACAGCCAAGGCCATCGGCGCGTAGGCGCAGTGGCGACTTCGTTGCGGAGGGCTTAGCGGAGGGAGAAACGCGGTCTACGAAAACCATTCACAAACGGTGAGACGTCGACGGCGGTTGTGAGGCGGGATACGGCTGTAACGGCGAGACCACGGTGGGTAGTGCGGTCGGCCCTGTTCGCCCCTGAACACGTATGCACAACCCCAGCTGCGTGCATTTGATCCTCTTTACCCTGTCTCACATTTCGGCGGCCAGGCCGCTCCAGTTTTCGCCGCAAATTTGGATAACCGGTTTTCCCCCGTTTCTATCCTTCACGTATTGTCCGCTGGGTGGCGTCGCCTCTCCTAGAGTTGCGAATAAAGGACCGCAAGAATCGAATCACTCCGATGTTCCTTAGGGAGTTATGTAGGTGAAAGTAATACATTCGCAGTTACTTCTTGCGTCCCGCAAATGAACTGCGCCGAAACGCTGAACACCGCTGTACACAGTTAGACTGCCGTGTTCGGGCGGTGTTCGAGTGACACTAAATTGTCGCTACATTTGAGAAAAATTCGGTAAACGGAGGAGAAGTTTTCCCGCTAAATTTTGCGAAGAAATATTTCCGCTAAATTTAGCGGGAAAATTAGGGTCATCTGATAACGTCAGGTAACACTGCGATGCCATAATGTTACGGCACTCTGACTCCCCGCTAACTTTAGCGGGGAATGACACTGTCGTGACAATAGGGAGTTTTCGTGGACCGTCTTTGCCGTCCCGCAACACCCTCCGCAACCCGCTACGATACCCGGAACTCTACAGTCAAGGCTATCGGCGTGCAGGTGCAGTAGCGGCTTCTTCGTTGCGGAGGGCTAAGCGGAGGGAGAAACGCGGTCCACCAAAACTCCCTATTAGGGAGTTTTCGTAGATCGTTTTCGCCGTCCCGCAACACCCTCCGCAACCCGTTACGATACCCGGAACTCTACAGTCAAGGCTATCGGCGTGCAGGTGCAGTAGCGGCTTCTTCGTTTCGGAGGGCTAAGCGGAGGGAGAAACGCGGTCTACCAAAACTCCCTATTAGCGAGTTTTCGTAGATCGTTTTCGCCGTCCCACAACACCCTCCGCAACCCGCTACGATACCCGGAACTCTACAGTCAAGGCTATCGGCGTGCAGGTGCAGTAGCGGCTTCTTCGTTTCGGAGGGCTAAGCGGAGGGAGAAACGCGGTCTACCAAAACTCCCTATTAGCGAGTTTTCGTAGATCGTTTTCGCCGTCCCACAACACCCTCCGCAACCCGCTACGATACCCGGAACTCTACAGTCAAGGCTATCGGCGTGCAGGTGCAGTAGCGGCTTCTTCGTTTCGGAGGGCTAAGCGGAGGGAGAAACGCGGTCTACCAAAACTCCCTATTAGCGAGTTTTCGTAGATCGTTTTCGCCGTCCCACAACACCCTCCGCAACCCGCTACGATACCCGGAACTCTACAGTCAAGGCTATCGGCGTGCAGGTGCAGTAGCGGCTTCTTCGTTTCGGAGGGCTAAGCGGAGGGAGAAACGCGGTCTACCAAAACTCCCTATTAGCGAGTTTTCGTAGATCGTTTTCGCCGTCCCACAACACCCTCCGCAACCCGTTACGATACCCGGAACTCTACAGTCAAGGCTATCGGCGTGCAGGTGCAGTAGCGGCTTCTTCGTTTCGGAGGGCTAAGCGGAGGGAGAAACGCGGTCTACCAAAACTCCCTATTAGCGAGTTTTCGTAGATCGTTTTCGCCGTCCCACAACACCCTCCGCAACCCGCTACGATACCCGGAACTCTACAGTCAAGGCTATCGGCGTGCAGGTGCAGTAGCGGCTTCTTCGTTTCGGAGGGCTAAGCGGAGGGAGAAACGCGGTCTACCAAAACTCCCTATTAGCGAGTTTTCGTAGATCGTTTTCGCCGTCCCACAACACCCTCCGCAACCCGCTACGATACCCGGAACTCTACAGTCAAGGCTATCGGCGTGCAGGTGCAGTAGCGGCTTCTTCGTTTCGGAGGGCTAAGCGGAGGGAGAAACGCGGTCTACCAAAACTCCCTATTAGCGAGTTTTCGTAGATCGTTTTCGCCGTCCCACAACACCCTCCGCAACCCGCTACGATACCCGGAACTCTACAGTCAAGGCTATCGGCGTGCAGGTGCAGTAGCGGCTTCTTCGTTTCGGAGGGCTAAGCGGAGGGAGAAACGCGGTCTACCAAAACTCCCTATTAGCGAGTTTTCGTAGATCGTTTTCGCCGTCCCACAACACCCTCCGCAACCCGCTACGATACCCGGAACTCTACAGTCAAGGCTATCGGCGTGCAGGTGCAGTAGCGGCTTCTTCGTTTCGGAGGGCTAAGCGGAGGGAGAAACGCGGTCTACCAAAACTCCCTATTAGCGAGTTTTCGTAGATCGTTTTCGCCGTCCCACAACACCCTCCGCAACCCGCTACGATACCCGGAACTCTACAGTCAAGGCTATCGGCGTGCAGGTGCAGTAGCGGCTTCTTCGTTTCGGAGGGCTAAGCGGAGGGAGAAACGCGGTCTACCAAAACTCCCTATTAGCGAGTTTTCGTAGATCGTTTTCGCCGTCCCACAACACCCTCCGCAACCCGCTACGATACCCGGAACTCTACAGTCAAGGCTATCGGCGTGCAGGTGCAGTAGCGGCTTCTTCGTTTCGGAGGGCTAAGCGGAGGGAGAAACGCGGTCTACCAAAACTCCCTATTAGCGAGTTTTCGTAGATCGTTTTCGCCGTCCCACAACACCCTCCGCAACCCGCTACGATACCCGGAACTCTACAGTCAAGGCTATCGGCGTGCAGGTGCAGTAGCGGCTTCTTCGTTTCGGAGGGCTAAGCGGAGGGAGAAACGCGGTCTACCAAAACTCCCTATTAGCGAGTTTTCGTAGATCGTTTTCGCCGTCCCACAACACCCTCCGCAACCCGTTACGATACCCGGAACTCTACAGTCAAGGCTATCGGCGTGCAGGTGCAGTAGCGGCTTCTTCGTTTCGGAGGGCTAAGCGGAGGGAGAAACGCGGTCTACCAAAACTCCCTATTAGCGAGTTTTCGTAGATCGTTTTCGCCGTCCCACAACACCCTCCGCAACCCGTTACGATACCCGGAACTCTACAGTCAAGGCTATCGGCGTGCAGGTGCAGTAGCGGCTTCTTCGTTGCGGAGGGCTAAGCGGAGGAGAAACGCGGTCTACCAAAACTCCCTATTAGCGAGTTTTCGTAGATCGTTTTCGCCGTCCCGCAACACCCTCCGCAACCCGCTACGATACCCGGAACTCTACAGTCAAGGCTATCGGCGTGCAGGTGCAGTAGCGACTTCTTCGTTGCGGAGGGCTAAGCGGAGGGAGAAACGCGGTCTACCAAAACTCCCTATTAGCGAGTTTTCGTAGATCGTTTTCGCCGTCCCGCAAAGCTCTCCGCAACCCACTACGATACCCGGAACTCTACTGTCAAGGCCATTCGCGCACAGGCGCAGCAGCAGCTTCTTCGTTGCGGAGGTGGGGTGAAGGATGGCAATTTCAGGGCAAAGTATAACAAACTATCCTCACTGAAATACATAGTTAAATCAGACTAAAGTGGACATAATAAAACGCACACATGGTGAGATTATAAAACAATATCGGTGATGTAAGGAATATTAAATGAATTGTAAAAACAATTGCACTGTAAGCAACGAATGGCGCTGCGTTCACGCACACCTCGTGTACTGATCAGAATCACGAGCTTTCGACTAGAAATTTGCATAAATAAAAAAGTAGCTGTGACTAGTTATTTCAGACAGCAATTTACTCTTTATCATTTCATTTATGCAGTTTTTGCTCTTGATCATTTCATTAATGCCAAGCTTTCTGGTTTGCATGTCGAGGTGGCATCCGATGCAATTCGTTCTTTGATCAATATTTTCGTTGCACGGAACATTAGAAGCTCCGAAGAGCCTGCATATTCTCACTACGCATAGGCGCAAGGGTATCCAAGTTCGTTTTCATGTTCGGCGTGTGGTTTGCATGTTTGTGTGTGATGTCATTTCTCCGAGTGACGGAACGACGAGTTCGGACTGACGACTTCTCATCGCCCCGAGGATATGCCGCGGCTGCCTTTGGACCACACTGCAGGATAAAGAGGCCTAGAAAAAATGAGACTCTCTTTCCTTCGGCATCATCTTCTGTAGCAAGAATTTGACAAACCTTTAATAGATAATAGATTTTGGTTTTGTAATTGTTCAGAATTATCCTCGCCCTATATATGGGCCCCTAGTGTTTCTGCGAGGATGGTTGCACTAATTTTTCAACGTCTAGATTTTTTTCTGCTTAATTTTTATGGCAGTATAGCCTGCCGGTAACAGCCAGGCGGCGCCAGTGGAGTGAGAGCCCAAGGTTATACCCTAGCCTCGGTGTAAGTTGGCAAAGGGTGAACGATAAGCCCGCTATTGCGTGCCGACGGCTTCGATATCCGCTACGTATACGGGCTCAACGCACACATATTGGAGCATAACGCAGCGAAAAGTCTGATACTTCTTCGCAGTGAAAGCGCACTCCGGTGATACGTACAGTCACGTTCCGATTGGCCCGCGATGCCGCAGCTTCCGCCGTACTTGCATATTATGTGATCACGGCTTCCTGGCCTACCCAGTATTTCTTGCTTCAAACACTAGGCTATAGCGGCGCCATCAGAGTAATAGCTCGCGTTTGAACAATGCAGCTGCCACTCCAAGGCATACCCAATGTTTCTTGCTTCAGTCGCTAGATAGCGACAAACCAAACAGCATTGCAAGTATTCACTGGACGCCATATTTGAGGTAACTGCCCACAGCGCATGCTCGGGGGAGTTTCCTTTCAGCTCTCGGGCAGTCACATGAGAGGAAGGGAAGGAGAAACTCTCTTCTCACCTGGACTTTCCTTTCTATTCCCCAGACTTCCCCAGACGTCGCTATTGTCCGTCTAGAAGATTATAGAAGATTAACTTTCACTCAAAATTCGTTCAAAAGCACCTTTCTCTTCTCTCTCTTCCCCGCTGGTAAGAAAGCAGCAGCGAGCTCAGCTATGACCGCCAATAAATACAGTCCGAAATCCTTTCCCCAGCGATAAAGATGTGAAATAATATATAATCTCAAGCGTAGGCTCTTGTGAAAAGAGGGGCTGCGCGTAAAGCAAGGTTTTTGCTATTTACAGCACTCTTGGCATTGGTGTTGTTCTTGGAGCTTCGTGACTGTGCCTTTCATACGTTCCTGCACTATACGATATGTGCGAAGGTTTTTACAAAAAAAACGGAGTCTCGCAAAAAGTGCAGTTTCCCCCCCCCCGGCCCCCTTTACCGTGTCACTGCGTCAGCATAAACAAACATGGCGGCGCCCATGGAACAGAGCAGACACTGGTCTATACATCCTTGTGTTTTGTCTGGCCTGTACGCGTTGGTAATGCAGTGCTACCTCAAAAAGGAGGGGGGGGGGCGGATAAGTTGTGTGCTTCGAGGAAGCTTTTAAAGTTGGAGGGCCGCAGCCACGACAACAGTAGAACAGTGAGCCACCAAGCCCGTATTCCTGTAAATAGGGAGTTTTCGTAGATCGTTTTCGATGTCCCGCAACACCCTCCGTAACCCGCTACGATACCCGGAACTCTACAGTCAAGGCTATCGGCGCGCAGGCGCAGTAGCAACTTCTTCGTTGCGGAGGGCTTAGCAGAGGGGGAAAGGCGGTCTACGAAAACTCCCTAATGAAGCTTGCTCCGTTTTCAAAGATGACAATGCAGCTTTGCCCGTTTTATCTTAAAGGCCGACGACCAGTTCGCACTTTCCACTTTTTTCTCGCTTCCTCCTCTCCTTCCTTCTACTTTGTCCACCGTTGCCTGTTTCCCCCTCCCCCATGGTGAGGAGGGTGTTCTGCCTTGCAGAATCTCGAGTCTGGTCGTCGGCCTTTAACAACGCCTCGCTAATTTTTGCGTGAGCGTTCGTACTGCCGAGCTCACCCTGCTTCGTCATTGGGGGGGGGGGGATATTTATGCCATTGGACCCGTCCCCGAAATCAAATCCTTGCTACACCACTGCTCCCCGCTAAATTTAGCGGGAGCCCACCGTGTCGTAGCATTGTGACGTAACAGTGCGACGTGACGTTCTCCGAGCGGAACATTTTTTACGCTAGTTTTTCTCGCCATATTTAGCGGTCCGCGGCGTACACGAAACACACAGATGCTCCGCCGCGGAACTTCTCCAATAACGGCTACCGCCGTAAAACTGACCGCGTGGTTCGTGGCCTCGGTAGACATTAGCAGTAAAGCCAAGCCAAAAGCCTGCTCGTGCGACTCAGTCGGCCTGTTTATGAACTCGTGTGCCCGAATAATCCCTCCTCTGCAGGAACGCGAGGAACTGACCGTAAAAGAGAGCCACGTCAGAGAGCCTAGATTTGAGGGAGGAAGCAAATTAGACCGCGGAGATCGTTTGCACTTCAACGGCGGACCGCTCCCGCGCCGAATGGTCGCAGGTGCGCATGCGTTGCAGTGTCACGTGACCAGGATGAAAGCAGGCAGAGACTCTTGCAGGCGATCAACGCTTCCGTACCCGCAAACACGGCCCGTAGAACACCTGATCCCGATCGAGGACTTAGAAGCACTCTGTAATCAAGGCACACCGAGCCAAGCTGCCTTGTCCTTCTTTGGCGTTTGGCGTTAACCGCTAAAAACGACGCTGTCCGTCATCGGCAACGCTACGGTCCAGGCGGTTTTTCTTCTCATTTGGGAGGCGCCGCTCTTGATTAAACGAAATAAGGTCGTAAAAGGAGCGTCGTTTCGAGCATATGGTGCCACTCGCCGCACCGACGTCATCGCTGCGGACGTCATTTTTGTCTCGGCGAAGTTCCGATCCATGTGACCGTGAGTTTACGATGCGTCCGGTTGGTGGAAAAAGCGTTAAACCTAAAAATTAAAAAAGAAAAAAAAGAATAAAGAGGGAAGGGAATATATTGCGCGATAAGAGAAAGAAAATCGTGCTCGGAGTGTGTTGACTGCGGGTGAAATCTCGCACCTATAGGGGGTATTCAATGGACGCCATATCTGAGTGCGCTGTTCACTGCACATACTCCGAATGAGCGCACGTTCAGAGGCTGTTAGGGCCAGCAATCTTGATGGTGCGGAATGCACGTTGGAAATGAACAGCGGAAGCTTGCCGTAGGCACCACTGACGTTTTCTGTCTCCCGTCGTTCTCAGTCACGTGGGTTCCGTATCTGATATGCGGGACGAAAAAATAACAAAACATTTCACCTGGAATATGCGAAAAAATACAGGTGAGGCAAAACAAGAATGTGTGACAATCACGCATTTTTCCTAAACACCTTCCAGTGGTGTGGAGAGATCAAAACGATGTTTTACCGCTTACCAGAAGTGACGACATTCAAGATGGCTGCGCCCTTTTGGAAAAGGTGTATTGCAACCGGCTCAATGGCGGATCGAGGCTTGTTTTGCTGGGGTCGAGTGGTACTCAACGTGGCACCATCGGCGGCCAATGCTTGACATCAGGAAGTGCATTGATGATTGAACCCTTTGGGAAAAACGTGGAACAGCGAGATTTCTTTCATTTGTCTTACTATTCCTGGGAAACCTCACAAACAAATTTACGAACCTCACAAAGCAAACCTCACCAAAGCAAATTTCACAAAGAGATCTACGAAGCGCGTCAAATAAACTTCTTTTAGAGACACATTTACAAATTCTTTACCAACGAACTACTTCATATCAAACGGCGCAAGATATACCATATTGATCATCTTTAAATGCATTTTACGAATATATTAGAAAATATGCTTAGCCAATATTGTAGTTTTGCTGTAAATTCAGAAACGCAGCTCATTTCTCTTGTAGCAAAACTACACGTCAAGATTTAAAGAAGCTCCACTTTTTCTTTTCTTTAAACTCTCCTCAACTGTTTACAGTGACTTGAACTAACTTGTGATGACAAGTGAGCAAACCTTCATTTAAATTGAGCTAGTTTGTCTTCGTTATAGGGGCTTTGCCGCACGGCGTCGGCTCCAAGAAGACATTCTTTACCACCGACAAAAGCTGTACAGCAGTGCTGCTCTATCGTAGGGTATAGAAAGTCATGCTCTCCCTAGCTTAGTTAGTTTTCTATTTGTGTTTTCTTGCGTTGCCTCCTAAGACCCTCCCCTTCCTTGGGCCACTAGCTCACGAAGGAATGTCGGCGGAAGCTACTGCTGCCGGCAGCTGAGAACTGCATGCACAGCACATTATTGTGAAGCCCAAAACCCTTACACGAGGAAGGCCTATCACTGCGAAAACAAGGCGAGGGATGGAGAGTCGGCATCTTGGTGCTGAACATTGTGCGACGACAAACAAACCAGCGTACCCTTTCTAAGTGTCGTACTTAATGCAATACAAATAGAACTTGATAACCACAAGGCTTTTGTTGTTCAGTGTTTCTATGTCATTTGATACAGTAATGGTCCAGGTCATATTTTGTATATTTTTTGTAAAATATATATCATATAAATGTCGTCCTTGGGAGAAACACTCAGTTATACACACAGGTTGTTTCACGAACGCGGGCCAAATCGTTCCTGTGACAAGTACGCTTCGCACAGAAAAAGGTTGGTGTAATATTGGTTCCTGCCAAAGTGCAAATTTAGGAAAAAATAAGTGTACAATATAATTAGGTTAATAATGGCTTTTAGTAATTAACTTTATAATTAATGAATTTAAAGGTACCATTTCAATTACAAACATGGTGGGCAAAATTGAAAACTACTAAGTCCACCCAGAATAAAGAAATATAAGGCATGCCCAGCATTTTACGGCGCTCCGTAAAATACATTCAATTTAAACGTGTTCTGAAAAAGAAAAAAAAATGAAAAAAAGGGGGGGGATTAGGACGCAACGCAACGAAACACAAATACAAAGCTAAACTGGACACCATAACCTTTTACATCCTACGAACTATCACCGCTGTACAGCCTTTTTCGGTTCCAGAAAACGTCTTTTTGTAGCTGACGTCGTGCGGGAAAGCTCCTGTAACGAAGACAAGCTATATAGTTCAGTTCTGAGTGAAAGTTACTTCAAGTCACTGTAAACGGTTAAAGAAAATAAATAAATAAAAGGTATAGTTTTTTTTTAAATATTTATAGACCTGCAATTTTGCTACATAAAGAGAAATGAGCTGCGTTACTGTATTAATAACAAAACTACAATAACGGCTAAGCATATATTTTGTTATATATTCGTAAAATGCATGTAAAGATGATCATTCTGATATATTTTGTGTCGTTTTATATGAATTAGTTCGTTGGTAAATAATTTGTAAATGTGTGTCTAAAACGTCTTTTTTTTTTGACGGGTTTCGTAAATTCGTTTGCATAGAAATATCCTTTTGTAATTTTTAATATTGTGTGCACATGTTGTAAGACTTTCATAAAATAAGTAGAAAAAATATTCCTAGCGTGCATGCTTCGGTGTGGAATTGACGGTTGTGCAAAGTACCATGGCGAAACCTTAGCAATCTCCATGCCTTGAGTTTCGGAATTTTATATCGCCGGAAGAAAATTAGTTGCGGCGTGCTCTAACATATACTTTTTACATACATATAAAAAAGTATGACCCGCACACAGTTATGTCCGCCAGTGAATACTCCCTGTACTTCGTTTCATCAAATGTTTGATCATCGATCTGATTTGGAGGAGGAGTCCAGCTAACATTAACGATTATGTTGGAGCTGAGATGATACAGCATGACAGTGATTTCACTACACACCCCCCTTGTTTTTCTGAAGGCACCCCCTTAATTCGCAACGACTCCTCTATTCTCAACCCCCCCCAAAATTTAGACGCTCCCCCCTAATTTCAATTCCTGGGGAAACCCCTCCAGCATGAGCTCAGGTTCTCAATGTGCGAGTCTCGTGATCAGCGATCATTTGGCCCTTTCGATTGTTTCCAATCCGCATTAGACCCGAGAAGTGTGACTCGTCATTTGTAGTCTAAAGAGCTGGCTCCGAAATGCCGATTCAGTGTGCACGTGATCTCCTCAAGTCCTTACGTCGTGTACTGGCACTATGCGGAGAGTAAATCGTATGCTTCTTGCGCAGGAGTGGCGGTGAACGTCAGAACGACGCCGAGCTCTGATTGACTGATTGAAAAAAAAAATAAGTGTGGTAGACCTTAAGGCATCTAGCATTGAAATCTACCCACTATTTTTTTCAATCGGCCAGTAAGAGCTCGGCGTCGTTCTGACGTTCACCGCAACTCGAGGAAGAAGCACACGACTTCTCCGCACAGTCTTTCAACCTACGTCTAAGCGCAGTGGATGCTACGAGTCATCGGAGCCAATCGAAAGACGCGTGAGTGTCACGTGACCATGGAACTCCTTTTTAAGATCACGTGACGCAGCGACAATGCGGAGACATCATCACGTGCAACGATCACGGAGCGGGATTGACTATAAAATGGCTCGTAGTGTCCGCTGCGTCTGGACGTACGCGGTGGAACGGAGTCTACCACTTCCTTCTCCACTGTCTCGGCGTGGCAGCTTGGGAAAGGCAACAGTTTAACACTGGTTTCGGATGAAATACCCTATAGATATATTCAGAGTCCGGGCCGCATATTGGGACTTCCTCGCAGAGTAGAACCACGGAGCAAATCCAGGGCTCTGATTGGCCTATTTGAACGTCCCTCTCTTAAATATCACCTGGAAATATTTATGCAATTGTGATTCCCTCTGCTGTTTAACAAATGTAAAAAAGTTGGCAGATAATTGGCATGCAAGACTGGAGCAATAACCGAACCGAAGCCAATAAAAAAGAAATATCATTTCGTAGTTCTTAAATTATTAACTATGATTACATTTATAAGTACCTTTATTAGGTTCTCTCCTTCGTCATCAAGCTCTCTATTGTCGTCGTTTATTAATTTTTTTATTGAACTTGATATATTAATGTTGAATACTGACTAAAACCTTATGGCCGGGGTGCCAGGCCTCTTTGGGTGTTGCGGCTGTTGTCCACTTTTTCCCCCCTTTGTCACGGGATTTTACAATGTTGTATAAAACAGGCTTTTATTTTCAAGACTGGGATAAATTCGTGGTAACATAATCTTAAAATTTTAATTTCCTGATTCGACGAGGTTTCTTATGCACTATTTTTAACATACAAAATTAAACAAAAAAATAATCCGACGCCCTCAAGCACTCGTCTTTCTTAGACACAATAAGAAATGCATACACCCATAGATGATACCACAGAAGGATACCAGTTGGGACATGCGTGTGTTTTTGTATTTATGTTAAAATAAAAAAGTCGGCTCGTTGAAGCCATAGGAAGGGATATATCACATTAGTAAAATAAGAATAAAACAACAAAAACACTCTCCACAACTACGTAACAAATATCAATTAAAAAAAACGATATTAACAATTTAAGTGGAGCGCGAAAGGATAGTTCTTAAGATTAATAATGCCTGCAGTTTCAATGTCTACGGCGAGTTATTTGATGCGGCAGAGACGTTGAAAATAATTCTCGCATGTGATATAACGTTTTTTTTTCAGATAAAAAGTCAAACATTAGAAACATATACAAAGAAAGATAGCATCAGCAGCGGCGACAACCATAACAACAACATGATACTGAAGTCATCTATCAACCCAAGACAGGTGCTGAAAATATTCATCGCGCCATTTATATCGGTTACTGCACGCGACCTTCTTTATTTTGCTAGTACGTTATCGTGCGGTTATGGCCGTTTCCAAATGCTGCGCGTTTCCGTGGCGTCGCCTTGAGCCGATAAATATCGGATGGGAAGCGCTCGAGTTTAGCTTCGAACACCAGGCGCCGCGCACGTCAGCTAAGTTTTATGACTCTCTCTCTCCACTTCCCACGCTGTAGTCAGCATAGAGTTATTATAATGTACGCTAGAGGTTCAACTGGCGCTAGTGTCTATGCGACTTCTGGAAGGCAAGACAGCAACCAGTCTACTTTTGCGCTGCTCCTGTGCATTCCTATGGGAAAACGCGCGTGCATTTTGTCTCTTCGCCGGAAAATAACATGAACAACTTTTGTTATTTTGGTTGTACCGTATAGTATGTAGCTTTATTAATATTTTGAAAGTGTAATTGCTTTACTTGCAGCATTTTTCTTTACCACTGAACGATGTTAAACTTCGCTACATTGCAGGGCCAAACCTCTGTACCATGGCAGGTATGTAAAAACGAGCGACGATTCTAAGCAAAATAACTATCGAAAGGAAGGCAGAGTGTGTTCAAGGTTAGCTAGCATTCCGGTGGCGCTTATATATTGCTAACATGACCGTCCTGTCATTATATGAAAATGACTCCGTCGTGCGCATCTTTACGATCGGTTAAAAACACATTCGAACGTAAAAAATAAAGTACGTGGGCTACAAAAGGTGTCTTTTATTATTTCCTATGTCGGGCAGTTTTTATCGGGCACCAGTTCTCTGGCTTCTCCCAATTTGCAAGGATTTAAAGCGTATGGGAGCTTCGAACCCAGAACAAGCATCTTCGCACATATTCATGAGCAGAAAGAATAAAGCAGTACATATTTCATGGAAATCGGACTATATTACGTGGCTTTCAATTTATTTTGATCGTCTGCATGCACAGGGAGTTACTTATCCAGTGTTACTGCGTAGTTCTTGCCGTCTCTCTTGGTTTTCCAGATGTCCTTCGTTCGTTTGGCACGTATATCCCCACGCTAGAAAGCGCCGACGCCGTGTTCGCGCTAACAGTGTCCGACAGTGCACATAAATACATGTACGAAGAGATTTTAGCACCGTTTTTTATGCCACTGATTTAAAATAAAAACGCCGTAACTGGACAATTATTTCGTCTGCGTGGCTGAGAAATGTTCCAATGTGCCTAGTACGCACGAATTATTCGTGATATCTGCTTTATATAATCAAGTGTACACAGAAGACTATCGGAAGTCAATTTTGGACTGGTTGCTGCCTGCTTCAGTTAGCAGCAGCACACTAGCGCCACTGGAACCTCTAGCGTGCATTATAATAACTCTATGGTAGTCACGTCCGATCCAATGTAGCTAACGTTATGTAACCAATGTGCAGGATCACGGCTGGATGGATGCTAACGCCTGTACCCTCTATACCGGGCGGTAGCTTGCGCCACCTAGCCTAGAAACTAAAAAAAGAAGAAGAAAAAAAACGGCGCATTCACTGTGCGTTATTGGTCTAACCGGAGACTGCAAACGCAGGAAGCCTACCAGCAGTGCAAAGCTTTTGGAGTACATTATATCTCTATATAACGCGGCGCCTAGTGCTAGGCGTTGGAGGAAGGTTTCTTCTTAACGCGATTCTTTCGGCCGTCTTTCGGGTTTGAGGTAGTGCCAGTTTTCTTTGTTTCCGGTCCAGTTCGCACTCTGTGGGACTCTTTGTCATAGTTAGCGTGACATGTGAGACGGTACACGTGAGTTTAAAAAGCAACCGGACGTGTTCTCTTTTTTTCTTTTCGCTTTTGTGTGTTGAGAAAGCACTTTTACGGAGTGCGATGTTTCCCTTTCGAGTGAAACAAAGAACGTTTCTGACAAAGTGCTTCCGGCGAAATCTTGATAGCTCTCGGGTAGACCAAGTTATTTATACGAGCGCTTGGTTTTTATCTGATACGTTTACGCCGGGAGGATATATGGGGAGATGGTGGCTCGAGCTATACATTTACCCCCTATACATGAATATGAAGTTCGGGTAAAGCGTGCCGTATGCGTGTACTCTCGATTTTTGTTCTCGTTATGGGGTACGTTGGGTGTTGTTGACAGCGGTAGTTGTCAGTGCCCCTTTCGGGCGAAATCCGGCGGCGTGCGTATGCAAAAACTCGCGTGATCGAGGTGAGAGAGTGATATACAGCCGCCGCGCGCTATCACTCTATCCCCCTTGTCGTCGCATTTCGCACAACCACGTCATCTATGGCTAGACTGATAAACGCGCGTTCCAGGAAGCGGGAGTGGCAAACACGCCGCGCTGAGCAGAGAATGGATAGAGTGCCGCAGCGGCACGAGAACAGCAAAGGGTGCAGAAACCCGACTATCACGCAGGAGAGGCGGCGCGTAAACGCCTTTCACACATCTCCTAAGGCACATCTTCTATACAGCTATTCTACGATAAGCAGGATTCCTCGAGCAAACATCGTAAAGCGTATTGACTAAAGCAAATCTCCTAAAGTACATCTTTGAACAAGAGCTGCCGCTGTCAATTGCAGCGCGCTTTCTGTAGTCGGTTGCAATGCTTTCTTGCAGTGTAGGCAGGAATCGTATACACGATACCTGCCATGAAGGCAGCAATCGTGTATGCGATTCCTGCCGGTTCGCTGATATCCGCAATGAAACTGGCAGATGCGGGTCAGAATTCATAACATGTTCCGAAGTATCGTATTGGTTGGGGGCCGGGGGGGGGGGGGGGGGGAATGGGGCTATAGGATATGCCGCCACCGCAGGTTTAATGCGACTCAATGCTTCATGCAGTCTCTCATGGCAAGACTGCTGGACGATGCGCATGCTTGATCTTACGAGGGGCATTCATAAAGTTTATTGCTTTACCATGATAAAGAGAGCTATGAGAACGAGTGTCGGTGGTGAGGTTAGGGGGCATCTGCAGATATGCATCACACCAGTGTTGTACACATTCCTCGTTCCTTCTGATTTTTGGAACGCGTTCCCGTTACAAGTTCTATATTCGAAAAAGGAACTCGTTCCCGTTACAGGTAAAGAAATGGAACGTATCGTTACATATACGTTACATTTGTATTTTGCTGATTACCATATTTAGTTAGATCGAGCAAAGTTTTCTTCTGTTTTGTATCTATCCCATCAAATGGCAACATACGAATTTGAATGCCGTTATGGAAGGGCACCAGGAGAAGAAAACAAGCGAAAGCAGGGTTTCACTTGGTGATATATTCACCTTCAGAAATCTCAGCTTTTAACCATATTCATGTTTGTGGTGGGCGATTCAGACGAGCCAAATGTACTGTTACCCCACATTGCACGAGCGTTTCACAACAGCCTCACACGTTTCAACCTAACAAAGTCCCTTGTTCGAACTTAACAACAGTTACTTCTCGATCTTGCTGTCCGCAAGACGAGCAAGTGAAGAAGAGGGTAGGGCTTTTGGAAGGTCAGTCTTGAAAACTACAAGTCCTTCTTTGTGAAGGTTGGATTCGTTGTTCAGTTTGAAGGTAGGGGACAAGTTGAAAAGTAATAAAGGTTAATTTCTGTGTATCTTTTAAGTGAGCAATGTTCGGGATACAAGGGTGTGCTCGATGTCTGCTAACCTGTTCTTTTGTTGTCAATGTAGGTCTCTTTGTGGAAGTTCAGCGATGGCTGTAGTCGCCTTGGATTTTAGGGTGTATGAGGATTCGTGAAATCAAAGAAAGTAGCTGAGTTGGAATCGTCCCTCTTTCTGTGTCTTTTCCTTCGACTAAACAGTTTTGCTTTTTGTACCGCAGCAATCTCGGGCACTGAAAAAGAATCGATGTCCACTAGCGCTCCTGTATTCGACTGTTACCAAGCGAGAACCACAAAAAATGAACCCTGAGATAAGTAACCAACAAGTTAACGAGATCCTGCTCTTTGTAAAGATATTGTTTTTATACTTTTAGAATTTCCCTCTTCGAAATAAAATAAAAATTACCCTACCGAACGAAAAAAAGGAACGCCGTTCCCTCTTCCGTTCCCGTAAAAATGTAACGCGTTCCCGTTCCAGTTCCATTGATGCAAAATGGAACGGCGGCGTTCCTTCGTTCCTCCTAAAGGGAACGCGTTCCAGGAACGCCGTTCCTTGGAACGCCGTTCCGTACAACACTGCATCACACTAAGCGACACACTCCTCCCACCGACTGATGAGCTAGCGAATACAAGTTCTCATTTTGGACCTTGACGAAGTCTTCCACATCGAAAGTCAACTCGTCATCACTTTGGAAACGCTTTCCAGGCGGTGGGTTCTTCATGGAGGAAGAAGGCAAGCGTGGGTGCCAGGGCGTGTAAAGAAGGGGGCAGACGTAAAATTTCACAACCTAAAGCAGCCGCATGCGTCACCATCTGCTGGGATGAATGAGCTGGCATGCGTTGTGCTGGAGCCACCGCACTTCCCTGGTCAGCTTCCCGCAACGTGTGGCGGTCCCCCGCAGCCTGGCCAGAAGGTCCCGGTAATAGTTTCCAGTGCCTGTTGGATTTTTACAGGCACAATCTGTCGGAAGCTCATCATGGCACTCTAAAAATACAAAAAAAAGAAAGAAAACACGCTAATTATCACTTTTCCAGATGACGGCTCCGCCTTCCCCTCTTTAGACGGTATTGAATCCGCGTGTTTTCAATGTTCTTTTCGTTTCTTCGTTTCGCGGCAGAAATGGTACATACAACACTCATCCATGGTGATCAGGCGATCAAAGAAGTCGTCAAGGTTGGCTTGGAAAAGCTGTAAAATGTCCGTTGCAAACTCTTTTCGGCGCTGTTTTTGCATGGGTGCATGTGAGCGGTCGCATAACCCAGTGGACGGCGACCTCCATCATGTACAAATCATTGGGCATTGTGAGAAAAAAATGAAAGCCGTTCACAACTCCTGTAACGCCGAATTGGAGCGCAGCTCTTGAGGAGGAGGAGGGAAGGGTACTGAGGAGGGTATACCCCTCCTTTCTCCTCCTCCCGAGGGGGAGGAGGGTATACCCTCCTCCCCCTCAGGTCACGTGACCCCGGGGGGGGGGGGGTCACGTGACCTCCTCTCCCCTGAGGTCACGTGACCTGAGGGGTCACTTGACTCCCCTCCCGCCCCGAGGCCACGTGACCTGAGGGGTCACGTGACCCCCTCCCTCCCCCCGAAGTCACGTGACCCCGGGGGGGGGGGGCTCGCGCGGTGCATTATGGGATATTCCATATGCACCGCGCGGCGACGCCGACGGCGACGCCGACGCCGCTCAAGCCGGAAACGGGCGCTTACAGTGCGCTCAAAACGTCCTGAACGTACGGGATTACAGTAACGTAGGCTTGTCCCGCAAAGCAAATTTTGGCGATATTTCTCTTTCTTTCTGCCAGTAATATGGATTTCATGGACGCTGCTCGTATAGGCGTACTATCGCTTCGTTGGTTTCGAAAGAATTGTCTTAGTTTGATTATTTTGCGTGTTCTTCATGTGATCTGCGGAAAAGTAGATAGAAAGATGCTTGTACTAAGGTCTGACTTATATTGCTCTTCTGCATGGTAACGCATGCTGCCTCTAAGCTCACCATCGTTGTACTGTGAAAAAAATGAGATCTCTAACTGCTAATTCCACCATATTGTGCAGAAATGTCGAGATGTGGCACAGTTAAGTTCTAAGCTTGGAAACTATGGTTTAGACCGCACTCCACAACAACTCTATATACTATACGTGGAGGGTAAACGTATTGTTGATCCTTCTTGAGTCCGCGTGCTGTATTTTTGATAACCCGCACACACAAACAAACCATATTAAACTTGAGCCGTACAGATATCGTACGTCTATATCTACGAGCACACGTAAGCTAGAAGAAGGGCGTTCACAAGGACTTACAACTCACCCTTCGGGTTGATCCAGAATGATGTGCGATGCGATTCAATCTGTTGAGCCCTCACGGTTGTGAGGAATATAGCAACAACGAGAACAATAATACAAAATGCAGGCAAGTGACGAGAGATCAGTTAAATTCCCCAGAATGGACATCCAGCAAAAAGAGAGACATCAGCTACCTTTCCGGCGGAAGTAAGGATGAGATTCGGAACAGGGAAAGAATCAGCAGGGATATAGAATCAACATAAAAAAGGGTAACTATATAAAAAAGAAATAAAAACGACTAAAGCACATACGCAAGTTATAACTCTGCTCGGCTCTAATCCTGAGTTCACGAAGCTGGCGAAAATTTTCTTCCCAGTCGTCGCGGAGAAGGAGAGAATATAATGGAATCCCTCATTGGCTTCCAGTCCCACACCTTTTCGGCGAGAAGAGTTGTGGCGGCGGACTTCGCGAAGTGCCCGATTGATTGCAGTTCCGCCCTGACCTGGAAGAAGACAAAGGATCCACTCCAATTCGAAAGATGGGAGAAAAAAAAGAAATGACGAAGAAATAAAAGTGGACCTCGGCGAAGGGACGGATCACTTCCCACAGACACATACTTTCTTTCTTTTAGCCTCTACTCTTCACTTGGTCTTTGTCGAGACAGCTTGAGCGGTGCTCGGAGCCGTTTGCCAGAGAGAACATTTTCTTGCGTGCTTCCCTCTACTACGCCTCACTGTAACTTGGCAAGTGGCGAAGGCTACAATCCCAGTGAGCCAATCAGCGCGTCGGACGGAGACACGTGACTATACTAGCTCCCTATATAGTCGGTGACAGGTTAAGAGCTCAGGGGAAGCTCCTCCCACCTGTTTGCACTTTAGCTGAGTGGACGCCAGAGAGGAGGTCGCCTCCTCTCCAGCATTCGCTCTGCTATAGTGGAAAGAGGTGGGAGGAGCTTCCCCGAGACTCCTAACCTGTCAATGGCCAAAGCTGCACGTAGTGCTGTCAAAGCCACGGAAGGAGAGAGGCACAAGCCGCTTTTGTGCGAAGTTAGAGTAACGGGTTAGTCTTCTAGGGCGAGAAAAGCGACGTCTGGGACACGCAAAAGAGGGCCCGGGTAAGAAGGGAGTTCCTCCCTCCCCCTTGTCCAACGGCTTAAATTACACCCTCACCCCTGCAACCTCTGGTAAGGGCTGTCAGCCTGTCACGCGCTTCGGCTCCGTCGCCCTGGTTGGCTCGAAGGGGACGCAGTATTCGGTCTTTGCCAAGTTACGGTGAAACGAAGCATAGAAAAGCTCAAGTTCATGAGCAGCTAAAGAGCGGCAGCGGACAGCTGTGGTACACTTTGTTCACCCCTCAGCTGGCAGTGCGGTGGAAGCTATAGGTGCCCCTTGGGCCGATCATACGTCGTTCTTTCGCCACGTGATTACGCTGCCGCCCATTCCCACGCACAGAGTGCGGGGTCAGGTGATGAGAGGGAGGAGGTTGATAGGTGCGGCGTGCCCGTGGTTCCCACTGCACTGTGAGCTCGAAGGTGAGGCGGAGTTGAACGCGCGATGAAGCCGCAGGTGGCCTCTGCTCATTGGACAAACAACGAAAATTGACCGAGACATTGTTTTGTCCATGTTTGCGGAGACGCGCGAGTGCGCTTGCTGAGAGCTCCAGGAAACGCCGTATATAATAAAAGAAAAACAAAGAAAAACTTCATAACGGGTTCTTTTGCTGTAAGGGGTTTCAAACTTTTCGAACCTTGATTTACTTTTTTTTTTTTGTTTAGAATGAACGTCGAGGACCAGATGAGATAGGTTGTATATGATTACGTATACTTTTTTTTTCGTTTTTTTTTGTAGTTTTATTTCGTACGGTGACTGAGTGCCTATAGGCGAATCGATTGGCGTGCTTCACCAGGGCTCATGCTTCGCCAGTGGTCTTTCTCTCTGCGATGACGTAATAAAAGGTGTGAAGGTTGGGCTTATGGTAGTCTTTTGCTTCGTGTCTTAAACCACGCGCCCGGCTTCCATTCCTCTCGCAACGTCGCGCAGAACCCTCGAGCAGGACCAGGGCAGGCAACTTTGAAAGAACAATGAAACGCAGAAATTATTTCTCCAGAACGACGTTTCGACCTCGGCGAAAGTAATATTCCGAGTGTAAAGTGACAATTAGCAAATAATTTACCTAAAATTCCACCAGTTAGCGGTTTAAACAACGCTTTTATTTGTCAAATTCCAATTAAAGATGTGTTTCCCATCGTCTATGGCACTACGCCAATTACTGATGTCCTGGGGAAATAAGCTAATTGTGCAAAAAAGGAACCAGGGCGCGGACGAGTTGGCGAAGATTAGACATAACACACACACACACACACACACACACACACACACACACACACACACACACACACACACACACACACACACACACACACACACACACACACACACACACACACACACACACACACACACACACACACACACACAGCAGCACGCACACACACACGCACGCACACACACACACACACACACACACACACACACACACACACACACACACACACACACACACACACACACACACACACACACACACACACACACACACACACACACAAAAGTACCTAACACGGCTTCAAAAGGGGCCCTGCAATCGTAATTAAGCGTCTACCTTTTTGCGGTTTCCACGTCTCTTGGGGTTCGGGCAAGCCAGCGGGCACGGAGAGAGTCACTAAATATCAGCGCGTCATATTTTAACCGGACAACGCGGAAACCTCCTCCACCGACGGGGCGACCCGCGGTACCGAAAGCGCGCGTAATGTGGACGAGGTCCTGGGCTTACTACTGGTCAGAGCCGCTAAAAGCTTCTTTTTAGTCGAAATACAAAATATAAGTGGCGCGAACCGTTTCAATTATTTATAAAAGTTTTTTTTGTTCAGTATTTGAGATCAGAAAAGAAACAAATGCAGTTTATAAAGTACGGAAACAAGAAATGATCCGTCGACATACCCGCCACCGATCGGTGGAAAAGGCGGCGCCTACTAGAAAGGAGTAGTGGGATCAGGCGCCGACACGGAAAGGTCCCAGATGTACGCGGCGGCGCTGGCGCATAGGGACCGAAGGACCCGGCCGGCTCTGAGCGTTCCCAAGGCCTTCGGTAAGCAGCTTTGTCTTGCGGTTTGGCCGTTTCGCGGTATGGCAGCGCGAAGTGGCTCCCATTATGAACTGATCTTTACCCCGTGTTTGCTGTCGTTTGTGGCCAATGAAGTGTCATGCCGAATTTGTGTTTAATCGCGCAGCAAATGCAATGAGAGCCGCTCTAGCTGCCTGCTACACTACAGCCTATCCAGAACACGCTTTAGTGAGCGCCCTCTCACGCCGTCGACACGGAGTACGGCAGCCGTGAGCGCTCGCTCAGCTCACCACCCCTCGTCTAGTTCACGGCCACTCAAGCAACCAAGGACGTCATGAAGGAGGTTATTTTTTGCTTGTTTTTGTAATTTTAATTTGCCTATAGCTTCTAAATAAATCGAAATTCGAGAAAAGAAAAGTGTCATTAAGTTACTACGTTCAGTGCGCTCAGGTTTGGTGCAAATTAAAATTAGTAAAAAAGCCATTGCAGGGCCCCTTTAAAGGACACTGACGGGGTATATGTGTTCCCCGAGGATTTTATTTAAACATGACCTACAAGTTTTTGTAGATTTGCGGCGATACCTTGTCTTAAAATTTCTGTGCAGGGTCGTGCAGCATGGTAGTGAACAGAAATCCAATTGGTTTAAATTGTGGTTTAAGCAGAATTTAAATCGTGATTTGAAATACACCAGTTTTACTGTGATGGTTTAAATCAGGGTCGAAACCACGGCCCGCAGGGCAGTTTTGTCGGCCAGAAGAAGGAACCCCTGCAGCTCCCTCACAGACCCAATAATAACAAGGAACTTAGGAACACAAATGGAGTTAGACAGAAACAAGGAGCGCTTCCAATTGGCATTGTCCGGCAAGCCCATCTTTGGGCAGAAAACATCTTCACATCCTTTCTCCTTTTTTTTTCCTCTCTGCCCCTCTTTTTCCCTTTCCCGTCTCCGCGACTTGCCGTCCGGCCCCCATCTTGTGACTGACGACTTGGTCCGTCGCTGCATAAGGTTGCCGACCCCTGGTTTTAAATGATACTTTTTCTAAAAAAATAAAATCCCAAAAATATATTTCTATTTATCGTTTTGTTCGGGACTTGATGCTTTTCATTCGCTTTTATTTTGTATTTAATTAAAAGAATAACCAAACAAGGAAAATATATTTATACGGATGAACACGAGCAAAGTACGGTATTCTGAACGAATTGGAAAGGAGCTCAGTTCTCTAGCCTCCTTCGCAAGCAAATTGAAACGCGAGGGAAGGAAACAAACCGAGAGATAGAAAATTACTAAAAAAATGCAATTAAATTACATTTCTAATTATTTTCTGAAAACTGCAGAAATTCAATTAAATTACATTACATATTACCCCAGACTAAAAGTAATGACGTTACATTACAATTTCTCATCAATAGTAAGTCAATTACTTTGACATAGCTTTTCAATACCTTGAGGCAGTAATTCGCGCTAATTTATTTACAGTATATGTACCAAAACTCAAATCTTCCTGTTTACACCGCAACAACCTTATGCAGCCTCAAAATGAACCATACTCAGCAGTCGTTTTGCTCGAACACACGACTTAATTCTTTAAATGTGACTAAGACAGTCGACTCACCAGTCTCGCAGTTCATTCAACGGTGAAGGTCCTTAGTTAAAAGGTGATATGTTTCCGTCCTCCTGATTTAGAATCATCTTTTATCTGTGCCAGTATGTTTAACTCGGGCCACGGGAGATTGTTCTCGCAAGAAGTCGTCTCGTGAAACGTTTCTCTTCCGCTGCGAACGCAATCTTATCCCATTCTCCCTAGAGCACTAGTTGACGTATTCCCGGTCATTCCATTCAAGTCGTATTGTTCCCAAACACCCAAAGAGCCCAAGTTATTGCGCGTTGTCATACAAGGGGGCTGGTTATTTCCTAGGCAGAAGCGTCGCCATTGAGGCAAGGGATGGCGCGGGCTTCCTAAAATAGGTACTTTCCCGACAAACGGGCGGCTATATCTGCTCGTAGCGCTTATTCCCGAATGAACTTCCCAATGAAAGGCAGCGATGCGTACCGCGAGCGGCACCTGCTTTACTCCACTCCCGCCTTTCCCGGCACGCACGAAACGTTCTGGGGATTTGACAAGACATTTGGGATTAACTATTTATTCCAGTCGCTTGTTGTTCGCAAGGGCCGAAGCTTACGGTTTGACCTTGCTTGACGAAAGAGCAAGAAGGCTGGGGATCTGTTTCTCCTGCCCTCTCCGATAATAAAATGTATTGACGTCACTGGTGATGTGCCTTTCGTTAGAATATAAGCAGTTAATTCCCTAAGCTGACAGTGTGGTGAAAGCTACGTGCTTGTTGTAACAGTCACGTGTCTATCTTTGGCCACGCAACCACGCTCTCGTTCGTACCCACTCGCACAGAAAGGGAAGGGTCAGGTGATCAAGGAAGGCGGTTGAGTGGTTCTGGTGGGCTCGTAGCTCCCACCGCACTGTCAGCTTAGGGATGAACGAAGTATGGTATCGTCAGGATGACGTGACGCCGTGGACCTGTCTTGCCTGGAGTTCGTGAGCCGTGGCCTTCCAGCGATGTCTTTACAGGTAAGCTTTTCTCCTTCACCTTTCCAGCCCGCCTTTGTGCGTCTGTCCAGTTCTTCGTATGAAGCTTTGAGCTAAGATGGCGGTCGTTTATTTTCTCTGATGTCTCTTTCATGATATTAAACCATGCAAAATAATTTTTCTATTTTTTTTAAAGCTCGCAAACGAACTTTTTCATTTGGGACAAAAGTAATTTTAAAAGTAATGAGTAATTTTCTGGAAATTACTGCGAAAGTAACTAATTACATTATAAAATTATCAGCCTTAAAAAGTAATTCATTACATTACTCGTTACCACAAAAAGTAATTTAACTACTGTAATTTTAATACAGTGATGTCATTACCGCCATCTCTGAAGCAAACACGAAAGTGTGCGGCAGAGAGAGAAAGAGAGACAGAGAGAGAAAAAAGAGTTGTAAGCAGTGATAGAGTGAAAAGAGGGACAGATAGACAGTCACAGAGAGACAGACTGAGTTATAAATCTACGGTAGATATTGCATTGACCAGCATAATCGTTGTGTCTTACACCAGCTTGCTGCTTTTCTTTTGAAACCATGCCACCACCTTACCGCTCTTTAAAACTAAATGAAAACGTCGTTGTTTTTGGCAACAAACCGACTGTGCGCGAATTCAAAAGCAGAAAGTAATATTCGAAGGTAAAGGGATTAAAATCATATAAGGCTTATTTACATAAAAATATCCCTCCAAAATCAAATAAATTTGGTTTATTTTCTTTTTATTCATGATGTTATCCGGCTTCCTGCGAAGTACGGGCGTGAGTGCGCGACTTTAGAAATGGCTTCACAAGAGCGAGAAATTGTGCAGTGAGGCGAACCACGTAACGTTCCCGTACTCTTGTTAACAATGCACTCAATTTGTGACATGAAGTACATAAATTAATTTAAGGAAATCCCCAAGTTAGAACAGAGTTACGCTTGAATAAATTTACTTATACTGAAATCGAGCATACTTCTCGCATTCTAGGCGACTTGCCGCCGCTGAAAATATTCGCCAGGTTCAGGTACCGACCCCGGGGACCTCTCCAAGGCTGGCGAAACGCTCTATTAAATCAGCTAACCAGGAGCAAGCCGCCAGTACAACAAACGAATTTTAACAGTTTCTACCACTCCTTTCGACCGCTCCAGAACTAACTACGGGGTTCTGTAGGCCAGCGCTTTGCCTCGTTGTCTTCGAGGCGGCTATGAAACTAAATAAAGTCGCATAATTGCGATATACATGGGTTGCACGTGATGTCATTCAAAGAGCGCTCCGATGACCACCAGAGAAGAGGAGAAGAAGGAGCTCCCCTCTTATGCAGGATCCTCCTTTGTGCCTCCCGGATTTGCACAGGCGTCGCTACTCTCCAACCCAGTCACTCAAAATTCTTACAAAAGCAGCTTCCCTCTCCTCCTCTTACATGGTGGTCAAAAGTATGCGATGTGACGTCAGTGCAACCTATGTATAGAGTGCAGACCATAAGTTTGTTCTGTGACAACATAGAGGAAAAATAATAATAATGTTTATTTTTTTCCGTCAAAACACAAATGACGGAGGGAGACCGAGAAAAAAGCTGCATCATGCAGCTTGACGGGCCCTCGGCCCCCCTCCTTACACATGGCAGCAGTGGCACAACTAATTCAAAAAAGAAGAAAACCAAGAGAAAAGATAACAAGTTCGGAGATAAGAACAGGACAATATTGCAAAAAAGGTACGACTATATAAGAGGCAAACAAAAACAAAGTACATGCAAGCACAGCATTATTCAATTTAGTAAAAATTAAAGGCTATGAAACATGACAACTAAGCAATCACATTTGAAAAAGAAAGTAATGCTCGGAGATTTTTCGCAGATGTTGTGGGTAGATCAATATTATGAGTAACAAGACAATTAAGCAGTCGAGGAAGTGCATATTTTAACATTTGTTCACCGTAGTTGGCCTTGCAAACAGGGAGCGTCCAAATTTCCGTGTTTCGAGTAGGATATGTTGCTACTCTTGGCGAGAGAGACGCCAATTCCCTAAGGGCATAAAGATTTCTTTGTAATTCTGATTTTATAGGTATAATATAAACTATAATATAATATATATACAATATAAACATAATAATAATAAAAAAAACTTAGAGGACGCTTAAGCTTTGCCTTTAACAGTGGAACGCGATAGGAAACATATAAACATATCAACTCCCGCTCGTTCCCAGTCCGTGCAAGCGTGCCTTGCGTCAGGTCCAGATTTCCGCTTCCGCGCTCGCACGAGACGGTCGCAGGACGACTAGCTCCGACGGAGCGGCGTCATCGGCCCTTGCCGGCCGTGGTTCTTCGTCTGCTGTTGGCGCATCTTCCTCGGAAGATGCGCCAACATTCTCTGAGCGAACAAGTGAGTTTCGGGTCCTCGCCGCTGCAAAAACTGTGCGCTGACGTCCGGGTTCCCCGAGTAATAGCCCTTTGAGGCTCGGTGCTACCAGATCTTCGAACTCCGAATCTGCGACCGGGTTATCTACGGCTCCGTCGCCGAACTGCCAAGCTTTGTGAGTCTGAGGGGGGGGGGGGGTGCTTTGGCGGTAGTGTCAGTGCCAACAGGTCGTGCCGGGAGTCGCGCTTTCACGCGCTCCGGAACAAAAAAGAACCAAAAGTGTTGGGAACAAAATGGAACAAAAGTTATCGGAACGGAACAGATGTCTATTTTGTTCCAGTACGCCATTCTTGCACGCACTCCGCGGTGCGTAAACGCGACGCCGATTCCCAACGACTTCGCGGAAACCTGTCACAGCTATCGCCGTGCACTGTGGATTAACGCAGGACGGCTCAATTATTTGTTTTCCGGTCCTTGGACGATGTTGCGTCTCGGTGTGTTCATAATTCCGACGTTTTGATTCTGTTCCAATCCATCTATTATTAAACTTTCCTGTTATGTCTTCTGGTTTTGACATGTCGAGAAACAATAAATCGTTTCTCCTGGGCTACAAAAAAAAATGCACACAAAATAAGCATTAAAACGCAACAAAAATGTCGCGTCAAGGAACTAACTTCTCTGTGCTATCATCACGCAAAAACAAAGCGACCATAACAAAACAGCAAATACACACAAAAAAAATACGGTCATACACATAATGATGAGCGGACTGCTTATCTGTATGTGAAGTGGGATGCAATTATAAAATGAAAACGAGCTTCACGCTAATTAAGAGGTTCGCCGCATCAGGGTGACGACCTTGAGGCGTCCCTTTTGAAAGGAAGCGTTACGCTTTTCGGTTACGTTGATGCACGCCCAGCGGCGGAGATTGTGGCCCGAGCGGCTTTCACGAGGACGCGAGTTATTGTGCCCTGGAGGACGCAGAAATTTCGCGCTCAGCTGTGGTCGTTTCTCTATTATAATTATTTGTTTTTTTGTAACGATCTGAAAGAAAACTTGACCCTGCGATGGCACACATCTGTTTAACGACGCGGAAATGGAAAGAAACATTTGAACCTAGCAGCGCGAGAACTAAGCAATTTAGTTTACACTATAGGAGTGTTAACCACAAACCGTTTTGACGGGAAGTATGCTCTTTCTTTCCCGCGCTGCTAGTCGCCGTGGCAGAAAGGCTTCCTAACGTGTTTTTTTCCCTACAGGGGCAGCAGAGACTCATTACGGTTTAAACACGGAATGAACTTAAAGGTAGTTGATTAAAGTGACTGACGGCTGAAGAGACACGAGGGTGTGCCGGAGTCGTGAGCATCTTTTAGCGCTCCTTAGGCACCATTAAGTTACGGCCTTAGCCAAGAAGAACGAGAAACAAATCGTGAGGCAAAAATCTCCCCGCGCTTCCTAAGCTGTCATTGACTTTGGACGCAAATTTTCAATTGGACGCTCTTTCGTTGTTAAATAATTAAATGGTACTCCGAATCACGTTTTCTTTTAATTTTAAAGCTAATTCGAGTTTTTTTTTTTTTTAAACTACGAACTTAGCACATCAGTGGGCGCCTTGGAGATTTTTGTGTGCTTTTATTTTGCTCGTTTTAGGCGCGCGAGCGACGACACCCAGAGGATGCCCGAAATGGACCTTTTTCGACGTAGCTACCCTGCATACATTGGGCCATTCGTCTAGGGGACTACGGGTCACATTTCGAGTTTTCGGATTACACCGTGGAAAAAGAAAGTATACTTGATATAGAAAATATCGTTTAAGTTTTGGCAAAAAACCAACAAACAAACGGTGTACAAGGTTCGTTTTGAAGAATGCAATTCTTGCTCTCCTCGGTGCTTATTGTCGTCACGTTTTCGCCTTCGTTCGTGTTCTTATAAAAACACAACAAAAAATCTGTCACACAGTAAAGTTGTATGACAGCTGTTCTGGGACCTGTATGGGAAAGAACGAAAGAGAAACACCGTAAGGGACCGAACCAGCATACAAATAAACAAACAATGGAATAAAGCTGTTTTGAATGCAATCTGGTTTTAAAGCGTTTCTGTGCTTTCCCTTTATGGGTCACCCGTTTGGAGGAGATCTTCCCTTTCTTGGTCCATGTTTCGCGCTTTTCTTTTCTTTCCACGCCGAAGCTTTAAAAGTTGGCTGTTAGAGCGATCGCGTTTTATCGTCGCCTGTCGAAGGCGGCAACTTCGGAGTCGAAAGACACGGGGCCTTTCCCTCGGAACCGTGGAGTCGTCCTGCAGCCTGGTGCGTGCTCTGCGCGGGATGAGGTAACCTTCGTCGTGCTTGTCATCGTATGCGCTGGCACTGGCACACTGTTGCGCTGGAGGAAGGAAGGGTCAGCGCAATGGCTTCCCTTTTTCTTTCCTAGACACGTCGCGTGATGACAACTGCGATGCTCATTTGCTCATTTTTTTTTCATTCGGTAATTTGTATATGACCGAGGAAGAATTCTTATTGTTTCTCCACTCCTTTCTTTCTTTCACACTTCCTTTCTTTCTTCCGTTCTTTTACGTCTTTCGCAATTTCTTTTCTTGCTTCTGGCCTTGTTTCCTTTTTTCTCTTTCTTTCTTTTCCTTCTTTCGTACTTTTTGTATGTTTTCGTCTTCCTTTCTTCTATCCGCCCTTTCTTTCTTCCTTTGTTTCTTACAGTTTTCTTTCCTCCCTATTTTTTTCTTCTGCTCCCATCTTCATTTCATTCATCCCATAGAACAGAACCACGAAGACGACAATAATATCACTACACAGGCAGCTACGATGCTCTTAAATTTAAGTAATTTCAAAGAAAAAAACACAAACGCTTGTAGATTATATGTATTCAAGGGCGATTATTCGCGCGAGCTCTGGGTATGTTAACGTATCGTCGGTCGGAGAATACTCAATTTGATGACGGCACAAAATTAACATTGCGGGAGCTCACAGCCTTCACTACAAGTTCTCATCTCCAATCTCGGAGGACCACGTTCAGCCAGGCTGGTGAAATTCTTCCGTGATTTTGCGTGTGGGTTTTGACGTAGTTAATGATTTTGTTATTTTAATTTTTTTTCTTCCAATTTTAGAAGCACGTTTTGGAAGAAGATCTGGAGCATATGTATACTTTTCACACAAAGCATTTGGGAGCGGAAATCACTGCAATTTACGGAGAAGGCGATTGACTGAGGTGGAAGCATGCTTAGACCTAAAAGAGCGCTCTGCGCTGGGACACGGAGCATGACGTTCCATCGCGCTCAGTGTCACAGAGCAGGTGTATTACTTTTCCTAATCTAATCTTTTGTTTTGTTTTTTAGTTTCGTCATTTGCCGGGTTTCCTCTGTGAATTGCAACGATTGGATCTCTCGGAGTGTTTTGTGGGAAAGCGGACGATCCAGATTTCTTATAGTGCATGGTGAAAAAGCCGAAGTCCACAAAAAATTAAAAAAAGCGCCCTGTAAAAAAAATGTAACCTTAAAAAATGGACCTCGCTAATTGTTATGATTGGTCACGTGAAGAATTGATATTGAGCAGGCACCTCTTCAGAATTTGGCCTTTTTTCTCCTTTTTTGTGTAGATATTGAAATACCCGTGTATATCTATATACAAGAAATGATTACTCCCCCCCCCCCCCATCAATTTGAGAAAAACAAATATTGTGAATGCCAGAAGGGCTCAACCTTAATTATATAATTAAGGGGATTTGCGGCCAAGTGTACAGCCTACTAAGTTGGCTTGTTCCTTCGTTATAGCGTCAACTCATCTTTATCTGCCTCGTGCCGTCGCCCTTTCCACCACCCGTCAAGCTCGGCTCGTGCCTGGCTCCGGTTGGTCGACTTCAGAATCACCCAAGAAGTGACATCTGGTGGACAAGACGTCTCAGTGCTCAAAAGGACTGTCGTCCATCACAGACGCGGGATTTGCGGCCAAGTGTACACGCTACTAAGTTGGCTTGTTCCTTCGTTATAGCGTCAACTCATCTTTATCTGCCTCGTGCCGTCGCCCTTTCCACCACCCGTCAAGCTCGGCTCGTGCCTGGCTCCGGTTGGTCGACTTCAGAATCACCCAAGAAGTGACATCTGGTGGACAAGACGTCTCAGTGCTCAAAAGGACTGTCGTCCATCACAGACGCGGGATTTGCGGCCAAGTGTACACCCTACTAAGCTGGCTTGTTCCTTCGTTATAGCGTCAACTCATCTTTATCTGCCTCGTGCCGTCGCCCTTTCCACCACCCGTCAAGCTCGGCTCGTGCCTGGCTCCGGTTGGTCGACTTCAGAATCACCCAAGAAGTGACATCTGGTGGACAAGACGTCTCAGTGCTCAAAAGGACTGTCGTCCATCACAGACGCGGGATTTGCGGCCAAGTGTACACCCTACTAAGCTGGCTTGTTCCTTCGTTATAGCGTCAACTCATCTTTATCTGCCTCAGTGCCGTCGCCCTTTCCACCACCCGTCAAGCTCGGCTCGTGCCTGGCTCCGGTTGGTCGACTTCAGAATCACCCAAGAAGTGACATCTGGTGGACAAGACGTCTCAATGCTCAAAGGACTGTCGTCCATCACAGACGCGGGATTTGCGGCCAAGTGTACACCCTACTAAGTTGGCTTGTTCCTTCGTTATAGCGTCAACTCATCTTTATCTGCCTCGTGCCGTCGCCCTTTCCACCACCCGTCAAGCTCGGCTCGTGCCTGGCTCCGGTTGGTCGACTTCAGAATCACCCAAGAAGTGACATCTGGTGGACAAGACGTCTCAGTGCTCAAAAGGACTGTCGTCCATCACAGACGCGGGATTTGCGGCCAAGTGTACACGCTACTAAGTTGGCTTGTTCGTTCGTTATAGCGTCAACTCATCTTTATCTGCCTCGTGCCGTCGCCCTTTCCACCACCCGTCAAGCTCGGCTCGTGCCTGGCTCCGGTTGGTCGACTTCAGAATCACCCAAGAAGTGACATCTGGTGGACAAGACGTCTCAGTGCTCAAAAGGACTGTCGTCCATCACAGACGCGGGATTTGCGGCCAAGTGTACACCCTACTAAGTTGGCTTGTTCCTTCGTTATAGCGTCAACTCATCTTTATCTGCCTCGTGCCGTCGCCCTTTCCACCACCCGTCAAGCTCGGCTCGTGCCTGGCTCCGGTTGGTCGACTTCAGAATCACCCAAGAAGTGACATCTGGTGGACAAGACGTCTCAGTGCTCAAAAGGACTGTCGTCCATCACAGACGCGGGATTTGCGGCCAAGTGTACACCCTACTAAGTTGGCTTGTTCCTTCGTTATAGCGTCAACTCATCTTTATCTGCCTCGTGCCGTCGCCCTTTCCACCACCCGTCAAGCTCGGCTCGTGCCTGGCTCCGGTTGGTCGACTTCAGAATCACCCAAGAAGTGACATCTGGTGGACAAGACGTCTCAATGCTCAAAAGGACTGTCGTCCATCACAGACGCGGGATTTGCGGCCAAGTGTACACCCTAGCTAAGCTTGGCTTGTTCCTTCGTTATAGCGTCAACTCATCTTTATCTGCCTCGTGCCGTCGCCCTTTCCACCACCCGTCAAGCTCGGCTCGTGCCTGGCTCCGGTTGGTCGACTTCAGAATCACCCAAGAAGTGACATCTGGTGGACAAGACGTCTCAATGCTCAAAAGGACTGTCGTCCATCACAGACGGGATTTGCAGGCCAAGTTAGTAGGCTGTACGCTTGGCCGCAAATCCCGCGTCTGTGATGGACGACAGCCCTTTTGAGCACTGAGACGCCTTGTCCACCAGATGTCACTTCTTGGGTGATTCTGAAGTCGACCGACCGGAGCCTGGCACGAGCCGAGCTTGACGGGTGGTGGAAAGGGCGACGGCACGATGCAGATAAAGATGAGTTGACGCTATAACGAAGGAACAAGCCAACTTAGTAGTCTGTACACTTGGCCGCAAATCCCGCGTCTGTGATGGACGACAGTCCTTTTGAGCACTGGAGACGCCTTGTCCACCAGATGTCACTTCTTGGGTGATTCTGAAGTCGACCAACCGGAGCCAGGCACGAGCCGAGCTTGACGGGTGGTGGAAAGGGCGACGGCACGATGCAGATAAAGATGAGTTGACGCTATAACGAAGGAACAAGCCAACTTAGTAGTCTGTACACTTGGCCGCAAATCCCGCGTCTGTGATGGACGACAGTCCCTTTGAGCACTGAGACGCCTTGTCCACCAGATGTCACTTCTTGGGTGATTCTGAAGTCGACCAACCGGAGCCAGGCACGAGCCGAGCTTGACAGGTGATGGAAAGGGCGACGGCACGAGGCAGATAAAGATGAGTTGACGCTATAACGAAGGAACAAGCCAACTTAGCAGTCTGTACGCTTGGCTGCAAATCCCGCGTCTGTGATGGACGACAGTCCTTTTGAGCACTGAGACGCCTTGTCCACCAGATGTCACTTCTTGGCTGATTCTGGAGTCGACCGACCGGAGCCTGGCACGGGCCGAGCTTGACGGGTGGTGGAAAGGGCGACGGCACGATGCAGATAAAGATGAGTTGACGCTATAACGAAGGAACAAGCCAACTTAGTAGTCTGTACACTTGGCCGCAAATCCCGCGTCTGTGATGGACGACAGCCTTTTGAGCACTGGGACGCCTTGTCACACCAGATGTCACTTCTTGGGTGATTCTGAAGTCGACCAACCGGAGCTAGGCGCAGGCCGAGCTTGACGGATGGTGGAAAGAGGCGACTGCACGATGCAGATAAATGATGAGTTGACGCTATAACGAAGGAACAAGCCAACTTAGTAGTCTGTACATGGCGCAAATCCCGCGTCTGTGATGGACGACAGCCTTTGAGCACTGAAATGCCTTGTCACCAGATGTCACTTCTTGGGTGATTCTGAAGTCGACCAACCAGCACTGAAAGCCGAGCTTGACGAATGCGTGAAGCACGACGGCACGAGCAGATAAAGATGAGTTGACGCTATAACGAAGGAACAAGCCAACAGTAGTCTGTACTTGGCTGCAAATCCCGCGTCTGTGATGGACGACAGTCCTTTGAGCGCTGAGACGCCTTGTCCACCAGATGTCACTTCTTGGCTGATTCTGGGTCGACCGACCGGAGCCTGGCACGAGCCGAGCTTGACGGGTGGTGGAAAGGGCGACGGCACGATGCAGATAAAGATGAGTTGACGCTATAACGAAGGAACAAGCCAACTTAGTAGTCTGTACACTTGGCCGCAAATCCCGCGTCTGTGATGGACGACAGCCCTTTGAGCACTGAGATGCCTTGTCCACCAGATGTCACTTCTTGGGTGATTCTGAAGTCGACCAGCCGGAGCCAGGCACGAGCCGAGCTTGACGGGTGGTGGAAAGGGCGACGGCACGATGCAGATAAAGATGAGTTGACGCTATAACGAAGGAACAAGCCAAGTTAGTAGGCTGTACACTTGGCCGCAAATCCCCTTATTTATATAATTAAGGTTGAGCCCTTCTGGCATTCACAATATTTGTTTTTCTCAAATTGATGGGGGGGGGGGGGAGTAATCATTTCTTGTATATAGATATACACGGTTATTTCAATATCTACACAAAAAAGGAGAAAAAAAGGCCAAATTCTGAAGAGGCCTGCTCGATATCAATTCTTCACGTGACCAATCATAACAATTAGCGGGGTCCATTTTTTTAAGGTTACATTTTTTTTACAGGGCGCTTTTTTTAATTTTTCGTGGATTCGGTGTTTTCACCATGCACTATCAGAAATCTGGATCGTCCGCTTTCCCATAAAACACTCGAGAGATCCAATCGTTGCAATTCACAAAGGAAACCCGGCAAATAACGAAACTAAAAAACAAAAACAAAATTAGATTAGGAAAAAGTAATACACCTGCTCCGTGACACTGAGCGCGATGGAACGTCATGCTCCGTGTCCCAGCGCAGAGCGCTCTTTAGGTCTAAGCATGCTTCCACCTGAGTCAATCGCCTTCTTCGTAAATTACAGTGATTTCCGTTCCCAAATGCTTTGTGGAAAAGTATACATATGCTCCAGATCTTTTTCCAAAACGTGCTTCTAAAATTGGAAGAAAAAAATTAAAATAACAAAATCATTGACTACGTCAAAACCCACACGCGAAATCACGGAAGAATTTCATCAGCCTGGCTGAACGTGGTCTTCCGAGATTGGAGATGAGAACCTGAATGAAGGCTGTGAGCTCCCGCAATGTTAATTTTGTGCCGTCATCAAATTGAGTATTTTCGACAGACGATACGTTAACATACCCAGAGCTCGTGCGAATAAACGCCCTTGAATACATATAATCTACAAGCGTTTGTGTTTTTTTTTTCTTTGAAAATACTTAAATTTAAGAGCATCGTAGCTGCCTTGTGTAGTGATAATATAATCGTCTTCGTGGTTCTGTTCTGTGGGATGAATGAAATGAAGATGGGAAGCAGAAGAAAAAATAGGGAGGAAAGAAAACTGTAAGAAACAAAGGAAGAAAGAAAGGGCGGATAGAAGAAAGGAAGACGAAAACATACAAAAAAAGTACGAAAGAAGAAAAGAAAGAGAGAAAAAAGGAAACAAGGCCAGAAGCAAGAAAAAAATTGCGAAAGTACGTAAAAAGAACGGAAGAAAGAAAGGAAGTGTGAAAGAAAGAAAGGAGTGGAGAAACAATAAGAATTCTTCCTCGGTCATATACAAATTACCGAATGAAAAAAAAATGAGCAAATGAGCATCGCAGTTGTCATCACGCGACGTGTCTAGGAAAGAAAAAGGGAAGCCATTGCGCTGACCCTTCCTTCCCCCAGCGCAACAGTGTGCCAGTGCCAGCGCAACGATGACAAGCACGACGAAGGTTACCTCATCCCGCGCAGAGCACGCACCAGGCTGCAGGACACTCCACGGTTCCGAGGAAAAGGCCCCGTGTCTTTCGACTCCGAAGTTGCCGCCTTCGACAGGCGACGATAAAACGCGATCGCTCTAACAGCCAACTTTTAAAGCTTCGGCGTGGAAAGAAAAAAAAAGCGCGAAACATGAACCAAGAAAGGGAAGATCTCCTCCAGACGGGTGACCCATAAAGGGAAAGCACAGAAACGCTTTAAAACCAGGTTGCATTCAAAACAGCTTTATTCCATTGTTTGTTTATTTGTATGCTGGTTCGGTCCCTTACGGTGTTTCTCTTTCGTTCTTTCCCATACAGGTCCCAGAACAGCTGTCATACAACTTTACTGTGTGGACAGTTTTTTGTTGTGTTTTTATAAGAACACGAACGAAGGCGAAAACGTGACGACAATAAGCACCGAGGAGAGCAAGAATTGCATTCTCAAAACGAACCTTGTACACCGTTTGTTTGTTGGTTTTTTGCCAAAACTTAAACGATATTTTCTATATCAAGTATACTTTCTTTTTCCACGGTGTAATCCGAAAACTCGAAATGTGACCCGTAGTCCCCTAGACGAATGGCCCAATGTATGCAGGGTGCTACGTCGAAAAAGGTCCATTTCGGGCATCCTCTTGGGTGTCGTCGCTCGCGCGCCTAAAACGAGCAAAATAAAAGCACACAAAAATCTCCAAGGCGCCCACTGATGTGCTAAGTTCGTAGTTTAAAAAAAAAAAAAACTCGAATTAGCTTTAAAATTAAAAGAAAACGTGATTCGGAGTACCATTTAATTATTTAACAACGAAAGAGAGCGTCCAATTGAAAATTTGCGTCCAAAGTCAATGACAGCTTAGGAAGCGCGGGGAGATTTTTGCCTCACGATTTGTTTCTCGTTCTTCTTGGCTAAGGCCGTAACTTAATGGTGCCTAAGGAGCGCTAAAAGATGCTCACGACTCCGGCACACCCTGTGTCTCTTCAGCCGTCAGTCACTTTAATCAACTACCTTTAAGTTCATTCCGTGTTTAAACCGTAATGAGTCTCTGCTGCCCCTGTAGGGAAAAAAACACGTTAGGAAGCCTTTCTGCCACGGCGACTAGCAGCGCGGGAAAGAAAGAGCATACTTCCCGTCAAAACGGTTTGTGGTTAACACTCCTATAGTGTAAACTAAATTGCTTAGTTCTCGCGCTGCTAGGTTCAAATGTTTCTTTCCATTTCCGCGTCGTTAAACAGATGTGTGCCATCGCAGGGTCAAGTTTTCTTTCAGATCGTTACAAAAAAACAAATAATTATAATAGAGAAACGACCACAGCTGAGCGCGAAATTTCGCGTCCTCCAGGGCACAATAACTCGCGTCCTCGTGAAAGCCGCTCGGGCCACAATCTCCGCCGCTGGGCGTGCATCAACGTAACCGAAAAGCGTAACGCTTCCTTTCAAAAGGGACGCCTCAAGGTCGTCACCCTGATGCGGCGAACCTCTTAATTAGCGTGAAGCTCGTTTTCATTTTATAATTGCATCCCACTTCACATACAGATAAGCAGTCCGCTCATCATTATGTGTGATGACCGTATTTTTTTGTGTGTATTTGCTGTTTTGTTATGGTCGCTTTGTTTTTGCGTGATGATAGCACAGAGAAGTTAGTTCCCTTGACGCGACATTTTTGTTGCGTTTTAATGCTTATTTTGTGTGCATTTTTTTTTGTAGCCCAGGAGAAAACGATTTATTGTTTCTCGGACATGTCAAAACCAGAAGACATAACAGGAAAGTTTAATAATAGATGGATGGAACAGAATCAAAACGTCGGAATTATGAACACACCGAGACGCAACATCGTCCAAGGACCGGAAAACAAATAATTGAGCCGTCCTGCGTTAATCCACAGTGCACGGCGATAGCTGTGACAGGTTTCCGCGAAGTCGTTGGGAATCGGCGTCGCGTTTACGCACCGCGGAGTGCGTGAAGAAAGGCGTACGGAACAAAATAGACATCTGTTCCGTTCCGATAACTTTGTTCCATTTTGTTCCCAACACTTTTGGTTCTTTTTTGTTCCGGAGCGCGTAAGCGCGACTCCCGGCACGACCTGTTGGCACTGACACTACTGCCAAAGCACCCCCCCCCCTAGACTCACAAAGCTTGGCAGTTCGGCGACGGAGCCGTAGATAACCCGGTCGCAGATTCGGAGTTCGAAGATCTGGTAGCACCGAGCCTCAAAGGGCTATTACTCGGGGAACCCGGACGTCAGCGCACAGTTTTTGCAGCGGCGAGGACCCGAAACTCACTTGTTCGCTCAGAGAATGTTGGCGCATCTTCCGAGGAAGATGCGCCAACAGCAGACGAAGAACCACGGCCGGCAAGGGCCGATGACGCCGCTCCGTCGGAGCTAGTCGTCCTGCGACCGTCTCGTGCGAGCGCGGAAGCGGAAATCTGGACCATGTCTGGACACGCAAGGCACGCTTGCACGGACTGGGAACGAGCGGGAGTTGATATGTTTATATGTTTCCCTATCGCGTTCCACTGTTAAAGGCAAAGCTTAAGCGTCCTCTAAGTTTTTTTTATTATTATTATGTTTATATTGTATATATATTATATTATAGTTTATATTATACCTATAAAATCAGAATTACAAAGAAATCTTTATGCCCTTAGGGAATTGGCGTCTCTCTCGCCAAGAGTAGCAACATATCCTACTCGAAACACGGAAATTTGGACGCTCCCTGTTTGCAAAACTAACTACGGTGAACAAATGTTAAAATATGCACTTCCTCGACTGCTTAATTGTCTTGTTACTCATAATATTGATCTACCCACAACATCTGCGAAAAATCTCCGAGCATTACTTTCTTTTTCAAATGTGATTGCTTAGTTGTCATGTTTCATAACCTTAATTTTTACTAAATTGAATAATGCAGTGCTTGCATGTACTTTGTTTTTGTTTGCCTCTTATATAGTCGTACCTTTTTTGCAATATTGTCCTGTTCTTATCTCCGAACTTGTTATCTTTTCTCTTGGTTTTCTTCTTTTTTTGAATTAGTTGTGCCACTGCTGCCATGTGTAAGGAGGGGGGCCGAGGGCCCGTCAAGCTGCATGATGCAGCTTTTTTCCTCGGTCTCCCTCCGTCATTTGTGTTTTGACGGAAAAAAAATAAACATTATTATTATTTTTCCCTCTATGTTGTCACAGAACAAACTTATGGTCTGCACTCTATACATAGGTTGCACTGACGTCACATCGCATACTTTTGACCACCATGTAAGAGGAGGAGAGGGAAGCTGCTTTTGTAAGAATTTTGAGTGACTGGTTAATAGCGACGCCTGTGCAAATCCGGGAGGCACAAAGGAGGATCCTGCATAAGAGGGGAGCTCCCTCTTCTCCTCTTCTCTGGTGGTCATCGGAGCGCTCTTTGAATGACATCACGTGCAACCCATGTATATCGCAATTATGCGACTTTATTTAGTTTCATTAGCCGCCTCGAAGACAACGAGGCAAAGCGCTGGCCTACAGAACCCCGTAGTTAGTTCTGGAGCGGTCGAAAGGAGTGGTAGAAACTGTTAAAATTCGTTTGTTGTACTGGCGGCTTGCTCCTGGTTAGCTGATTTAATAGAGCGTTTCGCCAGCCTTGGAGAGGTCCCCGGGGTCGGTACCTGAACCTGGCGAATATTTTCAGCGGCGGCAAGTCGCCTAGAATGCGAGAAGTATGCTCGATTTCAGTATAAGTAAATTTATTCAAGCGTAACTCTGTTCTAACTTAGGGATTTCCCTAAATTAATTTATGTACTTCATGTCACAAATTGAGTGCATTGTTAACAAGAGTACGGGAACGTTACGTGGTTCGGCCTCACTGCACAATTTCTCGCTCTTGTGAAGCCATTTCTAAAGTCGCGCACTCACGCCCGTACTTCGCAGGAAGCTGGATAACATCATGAATAAAAAAGAAAATAAACCAAATTTATTTGATTTTGGAGGGATATTTTTATGTAAATAAGCCTTATATGATTTTAATCCCTTTACCTTCGAATATTACTTTCTGCTTTTGAATTCGCGCACAGTCGGTTTGTTGCCAAAAACAACGACGTTTTCATTTAGTTTTAAAGAGCGGTAAGGTGGTGGCATGGTTTCAAAAGAAAAAGCAGCAAGCTGGTGTAAGACACAACGATTATGCTGGTCAATGCAATATCTACCGTAGATTTATAACTCAGTCTGTCTCTCTGTGACTGTCTATCTGTCCCTCTTTCACTCTATCACTGCTTACAACTCTTTTTTTCTCTCTCTGTCTCTCTTTCTCTCTCTGCCGCACACTTCTTGTGTTTGTTTCAGAGATGGCGGTAATGACATCACTGTATTAAAATTACAGTAGTTAAATTACTTTTTGTGGTAACGAGTAATGTAATGAATTACTTTTTAAGGCTGATAATTTTATAATGTAATTAGTTACTTTCAGGCAGTAATTTCAGAAAATTACTCATTACTTTTAAAATTACTTTTGTCCCAAATGAAAAAGTTCGTTTGCGAGCTTTAAAAAAAATAGAAAAATTATTTTGCATGGTTTAATATCATGAAAGAGACATCAGAGAAAATAAACGACCGCCATCTTAGCTCAAAGCTTCATACGAAGAACTGGACAGACGCACAAAGGCGGGCTGGAAAGGTGAAGGAGAAAAGCTTACCTGTAAAGACATCGCTGGAAGGCCACGGCTCACGAACTCCAGGCAAGACAGGTCCACGGCGTCACGTCATCCTGACGATACTATACTTCGTTCATCCCTAAGCTGACAGTGCGGTGGGAGCTACGAGCCCACCAGAACCACTCAACCGCCTTCCTTTGATCACCTGACCCTTCCCTTTCTGTGCGAGTGGGTACGAACGAGAGCGTGGTTGCGTGGCCAAAGATAGACACGTGACTGTTACAACAAGCACGTAGCTTTCACCACACTGTCAGCTTAGGAATTAACTGCTTATATTCTAACGAAAGGCACATCACCAGTGACGTCAATACATTTTATTATCGGAGAGGGCAGGAGAAACAGATCCCCAGCCTTCTTGCTCTCTTCGTCAAGCAAGGTCAAACCGTAAGCTTCGGCCCTTGCGAACAACAAGCGACTGGAATAAATAGTTAATCCCAAATGTCTTGTCAAATCCCTGGAACGTTTCGTGCGTGCCGGGAAAGGCGGGAGTGGAGTAAAGCAGGTGCCGCTCGCGGTATACATCGCTGCCTTTCATTGGGAAGTTCATTCGGGAATAAGCGCTACGAGCAGATATAGCCGCCCGTTTGTTGGGAAAGTACCTATTTTAGGAAGCTCGCGCTTCCCTTGCCTCAGTGGCGACGCTTCTGCCTAGGAAATAACCAGCCCCTTGTGTTACAACGCGCAATAACTTGGGCTCTTTGGGTGTTTGGGAACAATACGACTTGAATGGAATGACCGGGAATACGTCAACTAGTGCTCTAGGGAGAATGGGATAAGATTGCGTTCGCAGCGGAAGAGAAACGTTTCACGAGACGACTTCTTGCAAGAACAATCTCCCGTGGCCCGAGTTAAAATACTGGCACAGATAAAAGATTATTCTAAATCAGGAGGACGGAAAGATATCACCTTTTATCTAAGGACCTTCACCGTTGTATGAACTGCGAAACTGGTGAGTCGACTGTCTTAGTCGCATTTAAAGAATTAAGTCGTGTGTTCGAGCAAAACTGCTGTTGAGTATGGTTCATTTTGAGGCGCATAAGGTTGTTGCGGTGTAAACAGGAAGATCTGAGTTTTGGTACATATACTGTAAATAAATTAGCGCGAATTACTGCCTCAGGGTATTGAAAAGCTATGTCAAAGTAATTAACTTACTATTGATGAGAAATTGTAATGTAACGTAATTACTTTTAGTATGGGGTAACATGTAATGTAATTTAATTGAATTTCTGCAGTTTTCAGAAAATAATTAGAAATGTAATTTAATTGCATTTTTTTAGTAATTTTCCCATCTCTGGTTTGTTTCCTTCCCTCGCGTTTCAATTTGCTTGCGAAGGAGGCTAGAGAACTGAGCTCCTTTCCAATTCGTTCAGAATACCGTACTTTGCTCGTGTTCATCCGTATAAATATATTTTCCTTGTTTGGTTATTCTTTTAATTAAATACAAAATAAAAGCGAATGAAAAGCATCAAGTCCCGAACAAACGATAAATAGAAATATATTTTGGGGATTTTTTTTTTTTTAGAAAAAGTATCATTTAAAACCAGGGGTCGGCAACCTTATGCAGCGACGGACCAAGTCGTCAGTCACAAGATGGGGGCCGGACGGCAAGTCGCGGAGACGGGAAAGGGAAAAAGAGGGGCAGAGAGAAAAAAAAAAGGAGAAAGGATGTGAAGATGTTTTCTGCCCAAAGATGGGCTTGCCGGACAATGCCAATTGGAAGCGCTCCTTGTTTCTGTCTAACTCCATTTGTGTTCCTAAGTTCCTTGTTATTATTGGGTCTGTGAGGGAGCTGCAGGGGGGGAGGTTCCTTCTTCTGGGGCCGCATAAAACTGCCCCGCGGGCCGTGGGTTTCCGACCCCTGATTTAAACCATCACAGTAAAACTGGTGTATTTCAAATCACGATTTAAATTCTGCTTAAAACCACAATTTAAACCAATTGGATTTCTGTTCACTACCATGCTTTGCACGACCCTGCACAGAAATTTTAAGACAAGGTATCGCCGCAAATCTACAAAAACTTGTAGGTCATGTTTAAATAAAATCCTCGGGGAACACATATACCCTGTCAGTGTTCCTTTAAAGGGGCCCTGCAATGGCTTTTTTACTAATTTTTAATTTGCACCAAACCTGAGCGCACTGAACGTAGTAACTTAATGACACTTTTCTTTTCTCGAATTTCGATTTATTTTAGAAGTTATAGGCAAATTAAAATTACAAAAAACAAGCAAAAAATAACCTCCTTCATGACGTCCTTGGTTGCTTGAGTGGCCGTGAACTAGACGAGGGGTGGTGAGCTGAGCGAGCGCTCACGGCTGCCGTACTCCGTGTCGACGGCGTGAGAGGGCGCCACTAAAGCGTGTTCTGGATAGGCTGTATGTAGCAGGCAGCTAGAGCGGCTCTCATTGCATTTGCTGCGCGATTAAACACAAATTCGGCATGACACTTCATTGGCCACAAACGACAGCAAACACGGGGTAAAGATCAGTTCATAATGGGAGCCACTTCGGCGCTGCCATACCGCGAAACGGCCAAACCGCAAGACAAAGCTGCTTACCGAAGGCCTTGGGAACGCTCAGAGCCGGCCGGGTCCTTCGGTCCCTATACGGCCGCAGCGCCGCCGCGTACATCTGGGACCTTTCCGTGTCGGCGCCTGATCCCACTACTCCTTTCTAGTAGGCGCCGCCTTTTCCACCGATCGGTGGCGGGTATGTCGACGGATCATTTCTTGTTTCCGTACTTTATAAACTGCATTTGTTTCTTTTCTGATCTCAAATACTGAACAAAAAAAACTTTTATAAATAATTGAAACGGTTCGCGCCACTTATATTTTGTATTTCGACTAAAAAGAAGCTTTTAGCGGCTCTGACCAGTAGTAAGCCCAGGACCTCGTCCCATTACGCGCGCTTTCGGTACCGCGGGTCGCCCCGTCGGTGGAGGAGGTTTCCGCGTTGTCCGGTTAAAATATGACGCGCTGATATTTAGTGACTCTCTCCGTGCCCGCTGGCTTGCCCAAACCCCGAGAGACGTGGAAACCGCAAAAAAGGTAGACGCTTAATTATGATTGCAGGGCCCCTTTTGAAGCCGTGTTAGGTACTTTGTGTGTGTGTGTGTGTGTGTGTGTGTGTGTGTGTGTGTGTGTGTGTGTGTGTGTGTGTGTGTGTGTGTGTGTGTGTGTGTGTGTGTGTGTGTGTGTGTGTGTGTGTGCGTGCGTGTGTGTGTGCTGTGCGTGCGTGCGTGCGTGTGTGTGTGTGTGTGTGTGTGTGTGTGTGTGTGTGTGTGTGTGTGTGTGTGTGTGTGTGTGTGTGTGTGTGTGTGTGTGTGTGTGTGTGTGTGTGTGTGTGTGTGTGTGTGTGTATGTGTGTGTGTTATGTCTAATCTTCGCCAACTCGTCCGCGCCCTGGTTCCTTTTTGACAATTACTTATTTCCCCAGGACATCAGTAATTGGCGTAGTGCCATAGACGATGGGAAACACATCTTTAATTGGAATTTGACAAATAAAAGCGTTGTTTAAACCGCTAACTGGTGAATTTTAGGTAAATTATTTGCTAATTGTCACTTTACACTCGCAATTTTACTTTCGCCTAGGTCAAAACGTCGTTCTGGAGAAATAATTTCTGCGTTTCATTGCTTCTTTAAAAGCTGCCTCCCTGGTCCTGCTCGAGGGTTCTGCGCGACGTTGCGAGAGGAATGGAACCGGGCGCGTGGTTTAAGACACGAAGCAAAAGACTACCATAAGCCCAACCTTCACAGCTTTTATTACGTCATCGCAGAGAGAAAGACCACTGGCGAAGCATGAGCCCTGGTGAAGCACGCCAATCGATTCGCCTATAGGCACCCAGTCACCGTACGAAGTAAAACTACAAAAAAAAACGAAAAAAAAGTATAGTAATCATATACAACCTATCTGATCTGGTCCTCGCGTTCGTTCCAAACAAAAAAGAAAAAGAAAATCATGGTTCGAAAAGTTTGAAACCCCTTACAGCAAAAGAACCCGTTATGAAGTTTTTCTTTGTTTTTCTTTTATATATACGGGTTCCCTGGAGCTCTCAGCAAGCGCACTCGCGCGTCTCCGCAAACATGGACAAAACAATGTCTCGGTCAATTTTCGTTGTTTGTCCAATGAGTAGAGGCCACCTGCGGCTTCATCGCGCGTTCAACTCCGCCTCACCTTCGAGCTCACAGTGCAGTGGGAACCACGGGCACGCCGCACCTATCAACCTCCTCCCTCTCATCACCTGACCCCGCACTCTGTGCGTGGGAATGGGCGGCAGCGTAATCACGTGGCGAAAGAACGACGTGTGATCGGCCCAAGGGAGCACCTATAGCTTCCACCGCACTGTCAGCTGAGGGGTGAACAAAGTGTACCACAGCTGTCCGCTGCCGCTCTTTAGCTGCTCATGAACTTGAGCTTTTCTATGCTTCGTTTCACCGTAACTTGGCAAAGACCGAATACTGCGTCCCCTTCGAGCCAACCAGGGCGACGGAGCCGAAGCGCGTGACAGGCTGACAGCCCTTACCAGAGGTTGCAGGGGTGAGGGTGTAATTTAAGCCGTTGGACAAGGGGGAGGGAGGAACTCCCTTTTACCCGGGCCCTTTTTTGCGTGTCCCAGACGTCGCTTTTCTCGCCCTAGAAGACTAACCCGTTACTCTAACTTCGCACAAAAGCGGCTTGTGCCTCTCTCCCTTCCGTGGCTTTGACAGCACTACGTGCAGCTTTAGCCATTGACAGGTTAGGAGTCTGGGGAAGCTCCTCCACCTCTTTCCACTATAGCAGAGCGAATGCTGGAGAGGAGGCGACCTCCTCTCTGGCGTCCACTCAGCTAAAGTGCAAACAGGTGGGAGGAGCTTCCCTGAGCTCTTAACCTGTCACCGACTATATAGGGAGCTAGTATAGTCACGTGTCTCCGTCCGACGCGCTGATTGGCTCACTGGGATTGTAGCCTTCGCCACTTGCCAAGTTACAGTGAGGCGTAGTAGAGGGAAGCACGCAAGAAAATGTTCTCTCTGGCAAACGGCTCCGAGCACCGCTCAAGCGTCTCGACAAAGACCAAGTGAAGAGTAGAGGCTAAAAGAAAGAAAGTATGTGTCTGTGGGAAGTGATCCGTCCCCTTCGCCGAGGTCCACTTTTATTTCTTCGTCATTTCTTTTTTTCTCCCATCTTTCGAATTGGAGTGGATCCTTTGTCTTCTTCCAGGTCAGGGCGGAACTGCAATCAATCGGGCACTTCGCGAAGTCCGCCGCCACAACTCTTCTCGCCGAAAAGGTGTGGGACTGGAAGCCAATGAGGGATTCCATTATATTCTCTCCTTCTCCGCGACGACTGGGAAGAAAATTTTCGCCAGCTTCGTGAACTCAGGATTAGAGCCGAGCAGAGTTATAACTTGCGTATGTGCTTTAGTCGTTTTTATTTCTTTTTTATATAGTTACCCTTTTTTATGTTGATTCTATATCCCTGCTGATTCTTTCCCTGTTCCGAATCTCATCCTTACTTCCGCCGGAAAGGTAGCTGATGTATCTCTTTTTGCTGGATGTCCATTCTGGGGAATTTAACTGATCTCTCGTCATTTGCCTGCATTTTGTATTATTGTTCTCGTTGTTGCTATATTCCTCACAACCGTGAGGGCTCAACAGATTGAATCGCATCGCACATCATTCTGGATCAACCCGAAGGGTGAGTTGTAAGTCCTTGTGAACGCCCTTTTTCTAGCTTACGTGTGCTCGTAGATATAGACGTACGATATCTGTACGGCTCAAGTTTAATATGGTTTGTTTGTGTGTGCGGGTTATCAAAAATACAGCACGCGGACTCAAGAAGGATCAACAATACGTTTACCCTCCACGTATAGTATATAGAGTTGTTGTGGAGTGCGGTCTAAACCATAGTTTCCAAGCTTAGAACTTAACTGTGCCACATCTCGACATTTCTGCACAATATGGTGGAATTAGCAGTTAGAGATCTCATTTTTTTCACAGTACAACAATGGTGAGCTTAGAGGCAGCATGCGTTACCATGCAGAAGAGCAATATAAGTCAGACCTTAGTAGAAGCATCTTTCTATCTACTTTTCCGCAGATCACATGAAGAACACGCAAAATATTCAAACTAAGACAATTCTTTCGAAACCAACGAAGCGATAGTACGCCTATACGAGCAGCGTCCATGAAATCCATATTACTGGCAGAAAGAAAGAGAAATATCGCCAAAATTTGCTTTGCGAGACAGGCTTACGTTACTGTAATCCCGTACGTTCAGGACGTTTTAGAGCGCAGCTCTTAGGCGCCCGTTTCCGGCTTGAGCGGCGTCGGCGTCGCCGTCGGCGTCGCCGCGCGGTGCATTATGGGAAATATCCCATAATGCACCGCGCGAGCCCCCCCCCCCCGGGGTCACGTGACTTCGGGGGGAGGGAGGGGGTCACGTGACCCCTCAGGTCACGTGACCTCGGGGGCGGGAGGGGGAGTCAAGTGACCCCTCAGGTCACGTGACCTCAAGGGGGAGGAGGTCACGTGACCCCCCCCCCCCCGGGGTCACGTGACCTGAGGGGGAGGAGGGTATACCCTCCTCCCCCTCGGGAGGAGGAGAAAGGAGGGGTATACCCTCCCCTCAGTACCCTTCCCTCCTCCTCCTCAAGAGCTGCGCTCCAATTCGGCGTTACAGGGAGTTGTAAACGGCTTTCATTTTTTTCTCACAATGCCCAATGATTTGTACATGATGGAGGTCGCCGTCCACTGGGTTATGCGACCGCTCACATGCACCCATGCAAAAACAGCGCCGAAAAGAGTTTGCAACGGACATTTTACAGCTTTTCCAAGCCAACCTTGACGACTTCTTTGATCGCCTGATCACCGTGGATGAGTGTTGTATGTACCATTTCTGCCGCGAAACGAAGAAACGAAAAGAACATTGAAAACACGCGGATTCAATACCGTCTAAAGAGGGGAAGGCGGAGCCGTCATCTGGAAAAGTGATAATTAGCGTGTTTTCTTTCTCTTTTTTTTGTATTTTTAGAGTGTCATGATGAGCTTCCGACAGATTGTGCCTGTAAAAATCCAACAGGCACTGGAAACTATTACCCGGGCCTTCTGGCCAGGCTGCGGGGGACCGCCACACGTTGCGGGAAGCTGACCAGGGAAGTGCGGTGGCTCCAGCACAACGCATGCCAGCTCATTCATCCCAGCAGATGGTGACGCATGCGGCTGCTTTAGGTTGTGAAATTTTACGTCTGCCTCCTTCTTTACACGCCCTGGCACCCACGCTTGCCTTCTTCCTCTCATGAAGAACCCACCGCCTGGAAAGCGTTTTCAAAGTGATGACGAGTTGACTTTCGATGTGGAAGACTTCGTCAAGGTCCAAAATGAGAACTTGTATTCGCTAGCTCATCAGTCGGTGGGAGGTGTGTGTCGCTTAGTGTAATGCAGTGTTGTACGGAACGGCGTTCCAAGGAACGGCGTTCCTGGAACGCGCTCCCTTTAGGAGGAACGAAGGAACGCCGCCGTTCCATTTTGCATCAATGGAACTGGAACGGGAACGCGTTACATTTTTACGGGAACGGAAGAGGGAACGGCGTTCCTTTTTTTCGTTCGGTAGGGTAATTTTTATTTTATTTCGAAGAGGGAAATTCTAAAAGTATAAAAACAATATCTTTACAAAGAGCAGGATCTCGTTAACTTGTTGGTTACTTATCTCAGGGTTCATTTTTTGCGGTTCTCGCTTGGTAACAGTCGAATACAGGAGCGCTAGTGGACATCGATTCTTTTTCAGTGCCCGAGATTGCTGCGGTACAAAAAGCAAAACTGTGAGTCGAAAGAAAAGACACAGAAAGAGGGACGATTACAGCTCAGCTACTTTTTTTTATTTCACGAATCCTCGTACACCCTAAAATCCAAGGCGACTACAGCCATCGCTGAACTTCCACAAAGAGACCTACATTGACAACAAAAGAACAGGTTAGCAGACATCGAGCACACCCTTGTATCCCGAACATCGCTTACTTAAAAGATACACAGAAATTAAACTTTATTACTTTTCAACTTGTCCCCTACGTTCAAACTGAACAACGAATCCAACCTTCACAAAGAAGGACTTGTAGTTTTCAAGACTGACCTTCCAAAAGTCCCACCCTCTTCTTCACTTGCTCGACTTGCGGACAGCAAGATCGAGAAGTAACTGTTGTTAAGTTCGAACAAGGGAATTTGTTAGGTTGAAACGTGTGAGGCTGTTGTGAAACGCTCGTGCAATGTGGGGTAACAGTACATTTGGCTCGTCTGAATCGCCCACCACAAACATGAATATGGTTAAAAGCTGAGATTTCTGAAGGTGAATATATCACCAACTGAAACCCTGCTTTCGCTTGTTTTCTTCTCCTGGTGCCCTTCCATAACGGCATTCAAATTCGCATGTTGCCATTTGATGGGATAGATACAAAACGGAAGAAAACTTTGCTCGATCTCACTAAATATGGTAATCAGCAAAATACGAATGTAACGTATATGTAACGATACGTTCCATTTCTTTACCTGTAACGGGAACGAGTTCCTTTTTCGAATATAGAACTTGTAACGGGAACGCGTTCCAAAAATCAGAAGGAACGAGGAATGTGTACAACACTGGTGTGATGCATATCTGCAGATGCCCCCTAACCTCACCACCGACACTCGTTCTCATAGCTCTCTTTTATCATGGTAAAGCAATAAACTTTATGAATGCCCCTCGTAAGATCAAGCATGCGCATCGTCCAGCAGTCTTGCCATGAGAGACTGCATGAAGCATTGAGTCGCATTAAACCTGCGGTGGCGGCATATCCTATAGCCCCCACCCCCCCGGCCCCCAACCAATACGATACTTCGGAACATGTTATGAATTCTGACCCGCATCTGCCAGTTTCATTGCGGATATCAGCGAACCGGCAGGAATCGCATACACGATTGCTGCCTTCATGGCAGGTATCGTGTATACGATTCCTGCCTACACTGCAAGAAAGCATTGCAACCGACTACAGAAAGCGCGCTGCAATTGACAGCGGCAGCTCTTGTTCAAAGATGTACTTTAGGAGATTTGCTTTAGTCAATACGCTTTACGATGTTTGCTCGAGGAATCCTGCTTATCGTAGAATAGCTGTATAGAAGATGTGCCTTAGGAGATGTGTGAAAGGCGTTTACGCGCCGCCTCTCCTGCGTGATAGTCGGGTTTCTGCACCCTTTGCTGTTCTCGTGCCGCTGCGGCACTCTATCCATTCTCTGCTCAGCGCGGCGTGTTTGCCACTCCCGCTTCCTGGAACGCGCGTTTATCAGTCTAGCCATAGATGACGTGGTTGTGCGAAATGCGACGACAAGGGGGATAGAGTGATAGCGCGCGGCGGCTGTATATCACTCTCTCACCTCGATCACGCGAGTTTTTGCATACGCACGCTGCCGGATTTCGCCCGAAAGGGGCACTGACAACTACCGCTGTCAACAACACCCAACGTACCCCATAACGAGAACAAAAATCGAGAGTACACGCATACGGCACGCTTTACCCGAACTTCATATTCATGTATAGGGGGTAAATGTATAGCTCGAGCCACCATCTCCCCATATATCCTCCCGGCGTAAACGTTACAGATAAAAACCAAGCGCTCGTATAAATAACTTGGTCTACCCGAGAGCTATCAAGATTTCGCAGGAAGCACTTTGTCAGAAACGTTCTTTGTTTCACTCGAAAGGGAAACATCGCACTCCGTAAAAGTGCTTTCTCAACACACAAAAAGCGAAAAAAAAAAAGAGAACACGTCCGGTTGCTTTTTAAACTCACGTGTACCGTCTCACATGTCACGCTAACTATGACAAAGAGTCCCACAGAGTGCGAACTGGACCGGAAACAAAGAAAACTGGCACTACCTCAAACCCGAAAGACGGCCGAAAGAATCGCGTTAAGAAGAAACCTTCCTCCAACGCCTAGCACTAGGCGCCGCGTTATATAGAGATATAATGTACTCCAAAAGCTTTGCACTGCTGGTAGGCTTCCTGCGTTTGCAGTCTCCGGTTAGACCAATAACGCACAGTGAATGCGCCGTTTTTTTCTTCTTCTTTTTTTAGTTTCTAGGCTAGGTGGCGCAAGCTACCGCCCGGTATAGAGGGTACAGGCGTTAGCATCCATCCAGCCGTGATCCTGCACATTGGTTACATAACGTTAGCTACATTGGATCGGAGCGCTGACTACCATAGAGTTATTATAATGCACGCTAGAGGTTCCAGTGGCGCTAGTGTGCTGCTGCTAATTGAAGCAGGCAGCAACCAGTCCAAAATTGACTTCCGATAGTCTTCTGTGCTGCACTTGATTATAAAAGCAGATATCACGAATAATTCGTGCGTACTAGGCACATTGGAACATTTCTCAGCCACGCAGACGAAATAATTGTCCAGTTACGGCGTTTTTATTTTAAATCAGTGGCATAAAAAACGGTGCTAAAATCTCTTCGTACATGTATTTATGTGCACTGTCGGACACTGTTAGCGCGAACACGGCGTCGGCGCTTTCTAGCGTGGGGGATATACGTGCCAAACGAACGAAGGACATCTGGAAAAACAAGAGAGACGGCAAGAACTACGCAGTAACACTGGATAAGTAACTCTCGTGCATGCAGACGATCAAAATTAATTGAAAGCCACGTAATATAGTCCGATTTCCATGAAATATGTATCTGCTTTATTCTTTCTGCTCATGAATATGTGCGAAGATGCTTGTTCTGGGTTCGAAGCATCACCCTACGCTTTAAATCTTTGCAAATAGGGAGAAGCCAGAGAACAGGTGCCCGATAAAAACTGCCCGACATAGGAAATAATAAAAAGACACCTTTTCGTAGCCCACGTACTTTATTTTTTACGTTCGAATGTTTTTTTAACCGATCGTAAAGATGCGCACGACGGAGTCATTTTCATATAATGACAGGACGGTCATGTTAGCAATATATAAGCGCCACCGGAATGCTAGCTAACCTTGAACACACTCTGCATTCCTTTCGATAGTTATTTTGCTTAGAATCGTCGCTCGTTTTTACATACCTGCCATGGCACAGAGGTTTGGCCCTGCAATATAGCGAAGTTTAACATCGTTCAGCGGTAAAGAAAAATTCTGCAAGTAAAGCAATTACACTTTCAAAAACGGTACAACCAAAATAACAAAAGTTGTTTATGTTATTTTCCGGCGAAGAGACAAAATGCACGCGCGTTTTCCCATAGGAATGCACAGAGCAGCGCAAAAGTAGACTGGTTGCTGTCTTGCCTTCCAGAAGTCGCATAGACACTAGCGCCAGTTGAACCTCTAGCGTACATTATAATAACTCTATGCTGACTACAGCGAGGGAAGTGAGAGAGGAGAGTCATAAAACTTAGCTGACGTGCGCGGCGCCTGATGTTCGAAGCTACACTCGAGCGCTTCGCATCCGATATTTATCGGCTCAAGGCGACGCCGCGGAAACGCGCAGCATTTGGAGACGGCGATAACCGCACGATAACGTACTAGCAAAATAAAGAAGGCCACGTGCAGTAACCGATATAAATGGCGCGATGAATATTTTCAGCACCTGTCTTGGGTTGATAGATGACTTCAGTATCATGTTGTTGTTATGGTTGTCGCCGCTGCTGATGCTATCTTTCTTTTTTTATGTTTCTAATGTTTGACTTTTTATCTGAAAACAAACGTTCTATCACATGTGAGAATTATTTTCACAGTCTCTGCCGCATCAAATAACTCGACCGTAGACAATGAAACTGCAGGCATTATTAATCTTAAGAACTATCCTTTCGCGCTCCACTTAAATTATTAATATCGTTTTTTTTAATTGATATTTGTTACGTTGTTGTGGAGAGTGTTTTTGTTGTTTTATTCTTATTTTACTAATGTGATATATCCCTTCCAATAGCTTCAACGAGCCGACTTTTTTATTTTAACATAAATACAAAAACACACGCCTGTCACAACTGGTATCCTTCTGTGGTATATCATCTATGGGTGTATGCATTTCTTATTGTGTCTAAGAAATACGAGTGCTTGGGGGCGTCGGATTATTTTTTTGTTTAATTTTGTATGTTAAAAATAGTGCTAAGAAACCTCGTCGAATCAGGAAATTAAAATTTTACGATTATGTTGCCACGAATTTATCCTAGTCTTGAAAATAAAAGCCTGTTTTATACAACATTGTAAAATCCCGTGACAAAGGGGGGAGGGGGGAAAGTGGACAACAGCCGCAACACCCAAAGAGGCCTGGCACCCCGGCCGTAAGGTTTTAGTCAGTATTCAACATTAATATATCAAGTTCAATAAAAAAATATAATAAACAACGACAATAGAGAGCTTGATGACGAAGGAGAGAACCTAATAAAGGTACTTATAAATGTAATCATAGTTAATTTTAAGAACTACGAAATGATATTTCTTTTTTATTGGCTTCGGTTCGGTTATTGCTCCAGTCTTGCATGCCAATTCTCTGCCAACTTTTTTACATTTGTTAAACAGCAGAGGGGAATCACAATTGCATAAATATTTCCAGGTGATATTTAAGAGAGGGACGTTCAAATAGGCCAATCATAGCCCTGGATTTGCTCCGTGGTTCTACTCTGCGAGGAAGTCCCAATATGCGGCCCGGACTCTGAATATATCTATAGGGTATTTCATCCGAACCCAGTGTTAAACTGTTGCCTTTCCCAGGCTGCCACGCCGAGACAGTGGAGAAGGAAGTGGTAGACTCCGTTCCACCGCGTACGTCCAGACGCAGCGGACACTACGAGCCATTTTATAGTCAATCCCGCTCCGTGAACGTTGCACGTGATGATGTCTCCGCATTGTCGCTGCGTCACGTGATCTTAAAAAGAGTTCCATGGTCACGTGACACTCACGCGTCTTTCGATTGGCTCCGATGACTCGTAGCATCCACTGCGCTTAGACGTAGGTTGAAACGACTGTGCGGAGAGCAAGTCGTGTGCTTTTTCCTCGGGAGTTGCGGTGAACGTCAGAACGACGCCGAGCTCTTACTGGCCGATTGAAAAAAATAGTGGGTAGATTTCAATGCTAGATGCCTTGAGGTCTACCCACTATCTTTTTTTTTTTTTCAATCAGGTAATCAGAGCTCGGCTTCGTTCTGAGTTCACCGCAACTCCCGAGTAAGAAGACACGATTTACTCTCCGCATAGTGCCAGTACACGACGTAAGGACTTGAGGAGATCACGTGCACACTGAATCGGCATTTCGGAGCCAGCACTTTAGACTACAAATGACGAGTCACACTTCTCGGGTCTAATGCGGATTGGAAACAATCGAAAGGGCCAAATGATCGCTGATCACGAGAATCGCACATTGAGAACCTGAGCTCATGCTGGAGGGGTTTCCCCAGGAATTGAAATTAGGGGGAGCTCTAAATTTGGGGGGGGGTTGAGAATAGAGGAGTCGGTGCGAATTAAGGGGGTGCCTTCAGAAAAACAAGGGGGGTGTGTAGTGAAATCACTGTCATGCTGTATCATCTCCGCTCCAACATAATCGTTAGCTGGACTCCTCCTCCAAATCAGACCGATGATCAAACATTTGATGAAACGAAGTACAGGGAGTATTCACTGGCGGACATAACTGTGTGCGGGTCATACTTTTTTATATGTATGTAAAAAGTATATGTTAGAGCACGCCGCAACTAATTTTGTTCCGGCGATATAAAATTCCGAAACTCAAGGCATGGAGATTGCTAAGGTTTCGCCATGGTACTTTGCACAACCGTCAATTCCACACCGAAGCATGCACGCTGGAATATTTTTTCTACTTATTTTATGAAAGTCTTACAACATGTGACACAATATTAAAAATTACAAAAGGATATTTTTATGCAATCGAATTTACGAAACCCGTCAAAAAAAAACAGACGTTTTAGACACACATTTACAAATGATTTACCAACGAACTAATTCATATAAAACGACACAAAATATATCAGAATGATCATCTTTACATGCATTTTACGAATATATAAGCAAAATATATGCTTAGCCGTTATTGTAGTTTTGTTATTAATACAGTAACGCAGCTCATTTCTCTTTATGTAGCAAAATTGCAGGTCTATAAATATTTAAAAAAAAACTATACCTTTTATTTATTTATTTTCTTTAACCGTTTACAGTGACTTGAAGTAACTTTCACTCAGAACTGAACTATATAGCTTGTCTTCGTTACAGGAGCTTTCCGCACGACGTCAGCTACAAAAAAGACGTTTTCTGGAACCGAAAAAGGCTGTACAGCGGTGATAGTTCGTAGGATGTAAAAGGTTATGGTGTCCAGTTTAGCTTTGTATTTGTGTTTCGTTGCGTTGCGTCCTAATCCCCCCCCTTTTTTTCATTTTTTTTTCTTTTTCAGAACACGTTTAAATTGAATGTATTTTACGGAGCGCCGTAAAATGCTGGGCATGCCTTATATTTGTTTATTCTGGGTGGACTTAGTAGTTTTCAATTTTGCCCACCATGTTTGTAATTGAAATGGTACCTTTAAATTCATTAATTATAAAGTTAATTACTAAAAGCCATTATTAACCTAATTATATTGTACACTTATTTTTTCCTAAATTTGCACTTTGGCAGGAACCAATATTATACCAACCTTTTTCTGTGCGAAGCGTACTTGTCACAGGAACGATTTGGCCCGCGTTCGTGAAACAACCTGTGTGTATAACTGAGTGTTTCTCCCAAGGACGACATTTATATGATATATATTTTACAAAAAATATACAAAATATGACCTGGACCATTACTGTATCAAATGACATAGAAACACTGAACAACAAAAGCCTTGTGGTTATCAAGTTCTATTTGTATTGCATTAAGTACGACACTTAGAAAGGGTACTCTGGTTTGTTTGTCGTCGCACAATGTTCAGCACCAAGATGCCGACTCTCCATCCCTCGCCTTGTTTTCGCAGTGATAGGCCTTCCTCGTGTAAGGGTTTCGGGCTTCACAATAATGTGCTGTGCATGCAGTTCTCAGCTGCCGGCAGCAGTAGCTTCCGCCGACATTCCTTCGTGAGCTAGTGGCCTAAGGAAGGGGAGGGTCTTAGGAGGCAACGCAAGAAAACACAAATAGAAAACTAACTAAGCTAGGGAGAGCATGACTTTCTATACCCTATGATAGAGCAGCACTGCTGTACAGCTTTTGTCGGTGGTAAAGAATGTCTTCTTGGAGCCGACGCCGTACGGCAAAGCCCCTATAACGAAGACAAACTAGCTCAATTTAAATGAAGGTTTGCTCACTTGTCATCACAAGTTAGTTCAAGTCACTGTAAACAGTTGAGGAGAGTTTAAAGAAAAGAAAAAGTGGAGCTTCTTTAAATCTTGACGTGTAGTTTTGCTACAAGAGAAATGAGCTGCGTTTCTGAATTTACAGCAAAACTACAATATTGGCTAAGCATATTTTCTAATATATTCGTAAAATGCATTTAAAGATGATCAATATGGTATATCTTGCGCCGTTTGATATGAAGTAGTTCGTTGGTAAGATGAATTTAGTAAATAGTTGTTCTCTAATGAAAGAAGTTTATGTTGACGTCAGCTTCGTCGTAGATCTCTTTGTGAAATTTGCTTTGTGAGGTTTGCTTTGTGAGGTTCGTAAATTTGTTTGTGAGGTTTCCCAGGAATAGTAAGACAAATGAAAGAAATCTCGCTGTTCCACGTTTTTCCCAAAGGGTTCAATCATCAATGCACTTCCTGATGTCAAGCATTGGCCGCCGATGGTGCCACGTTGAGTACCACTCGACCCCAGCAAAACAAGCCTCGATCCGCGATTGAGCCGGTTGCAATACACCTTTTCCAAAAGGGCGCAGCCATCTTGAATGTCGTCACTTCTGGTAAGCGGTAAAACATCGTTTTGATCTCTCCACACCACTGGAAGGTGTTCAGGAAAAATGCGCGATTGTCACACATTCTTGTTTTGCCTCACCTGTATTTTTTCGCATATTCCAGGTGAAATGTTTTGTTATTTTTTCGTCCCGCATATCAGATACGGAACCCACGTGACTGAGAACGACGGGAGACAGAAAACGTCAGTGGTGCCTACGGCAAGCTTCCGCTGTTCATTTCCAACGTGCATTCCGCACCATCAAGATTGCTGGCCCTAACAGCCTCTGAACGTGCGCTCATTCGGAGTATGTGCAGTGAACAGCGCACTCAGATATGGCGTCCATTGAATACCCCTATAGGTGCGAGATTTCACCCGCAGTCAACACACTCCGAGCACGATTTTCTTTCTCTTATCGCGCAATATATTCCCTTCCCTCTTTATTCTTTTTTTCTTTTTTAATTTTTAGGTTTAACGCTTTTTCCACCAACCGGACGCATCGTAAACTCACGGTCACATGGATCGGAACTTCGCCGAGACAAAAATGACGTCCGCAGCGATGACGTCGGTGCGGCGAGTGGCACCATATGCTCGAAACGACGCTCCTTTTACGACCTTATTTCGTTTAATCAAGAGCGGCGCCTCCCAAATGAGAAGAAAAACCGCCTGGACCGTAGCGTTGCCGATGACGGACAGCGTCGTTTTTAGCGGTTAACGCCAAACGCCAAAGAAGGACAAGGCAGCTTGGCTCGGTGTGCCTTGATTACAGAGTGCTTCTAAGTCCTCGATCGGGATCAGGTGTTCTACGGGCCGTGTTTGCGGGTACGGAAGCGTTGATCGCCTGCAAGAGTCTCTGCCTGCTTTCATCCTGGTCACGTGACACTGCAACGCATGCGCACCTGCGACCATTCGGCGCGGGAGCGGTCCGCCGTTGAAGTGCAAACGATCTCCGCGGTCTAATTTGCTTCCTCCCTCAAATCTAGGCTCTCTGACGTGGCTCTCTTTTACGGTCAGTTCCTCGCGTTCCTGCAGAGGAGGGATTATTCGGGCACACGAGTTCATAAACAGGCCGACTGAGTCGCACGAGCAGGCTTTTGGCTTGGCTTTACTGCTAATGTGTACCGAGGCCACGAACCACGCGGTCAGTTTTACGGCGGTAGCCGTTATTGGAGAAGTTCCGCGGCGGAGCATCTGTGTGTTTCGTGTACGCCGCGGACCGCTAAATATGGCGAGAAAAACTAGCGTAAAAAATGTTCCGCTCGGAGAACGTCACGTCGCACTGTTACGTCACAATGCTACGACACGGTGGGCTCCCGCTAAATTTAGCGGGGAGCAGTGGTGTAGCAAGGATTTGATTTCGGGGACGGGTCCAATGGCATAAATATCCCCCCCCCCCCCAATGACGAAGCAGGGTGAGCTCGGCAGTACGAACGCTCACGCAAAAATTAGCGAGGCGTTGTTAAAGGCCGACGACCAGACTCGAGATTCTGCAAGGCAGAACACCCTCCTCACCATGGGGGAGGGGGAAACAGGCAACGGTGGACAAAGTAGAAGGAAGGAGAGGAGGAAGCGAGAAAAAAGTGGAAAGTGCGAACTGGTCGTCGGCCTTTAAGATAAAACGGGCAAAGCTGCATTGTCATCTTTGAAAACGGAGCAAGCTTCATTAGGGAGTTTTCGTAGACCGCCTTTCCCCCTCTGCTAAGCCCTCCGCAACGAAGAAGTTGCTACTGCGCCTGCGCGCCGATAGCCTTGACTGTAGAGTTCCGGGTATCGTAGCGGGTTACGGAGGGTGTTGCGGGACATCGAAAACGATCTACGAAAACTCCCTATTTACAGGAATACGGGCTTGGTGGCTCACTGTTCTACTGTTGTCGTGGCTGCGGCCCTCCAACTTTAAAAGCTTCCTCGAAGCACACAACTTATCCGCCCCCCCCCCTCCTTTTTGAGGTAGCACTGCATTACCAACGCGTACAGGCCAGACAAAACACAAGGATGTATAGACCAGTGTCTGCTCTGTTCCATGGGCGCCGCCATGTTTGTTTATGCTGACGCAGTGACACGGTAAAGGGGGCCGGGGGGGGGGGGAGGCTGCACTTTTTGCGAGACTCCGTTTTTTTTGTAAAAACCTTCGCACATATCGTATAGTGCAGGAACGTATGAAAGGCACAGTCACGAAGCTCCAAGAACAACACCAATGCCAAGAGTGCTGTAAATAGCAAAAACCTTGCTTTACGCGCAGCCCCTCTTTTCACAAGAGCCTACGCTTGAGATTATATATTATTTCACATCTTTATCGCTGGGGAAAGGATTTCGGACTGTATTTATTGGCGGTCATAGCTGAGCTCGCTGCTGCTTTCTTACCAGCGGGGAAGAGAGAGAAGAGAAAGGTGCTTTTGAACGAATTTTGAGTGAAAGTTAATCTTCTATAATCTTCTAGACGGACAATAGCGACGTCTGGGGAAGTCTGGGGAATAGAAAGGAAAGTCCAGGTGAGAAGAGAGTTTCTCCTTCCCTTCCTCTCATGTGACTGCCCGAGAGCTGAAAGGAAACTCCCCCGAGCATGCGCTGTGGGCAGTTACCTCAAATATGGCGTCCAGTGAATACTTGCAATGCTGTTTGGTTTGTCGCTATCTAGCGACTGAAGCAAGAAACATTGGGTATGCCTTGGAGTGGCAGCTGCATTGTTCAAACGCGAGCTATTACTCTGATGGCGCCGCTATAGCCTAGTGTTTGAAGCAAGAAATACTGGGTAGGCCAGGAAGCCGTGATCACATAATATGCAAGTACGGCGGAAGCTGCGGCATCGCGGGCCAATCGGAACGTGACTGTACGTATCACCGGAGTGCGCTTTCACTGCGAAGAAGTATCAGACTTTTCGCTGCGTTATGCTCCAATATGTGTGCGTTGAGCCCGTATACGTAGCGGATATCGAAGCCGTCGGCACGCAATAGCGGGCTTATCGTTCACCCTTTGCCAACTTACACCGAGGCTAGGGTATAACCTTGGGCTCTCACTCCACTGGCGCCGCCTGGCTGTTACCGGCAGGCTATACTGCCATAAAAATTAAGCAGAAAAAAAATCTAGACGTTGAAAAATTAGTGCAACCATCCTCGCAGAAACACTAGGGGCCCATATATAGGGCGAGGATAATTCTGAACAATTACAAAACCAAAATCTATTATCTATTAAAGGTTTGTCAAATTCTTGCTACAGAAGATGATGCCGAAGGAAAGAGAGTCTCATTTTTTCTAGGCCTCTTTATCCTGCAGTGTGGTCCAAAGGCAGCCGCGGCATATCCTCGGGGCGATGAGAAGTCGTCAGTCCGAACTCGTCGTTCCGTCACTCGGAGAAATGACATCACACACAAACATGCAAACCACACGCCGAACATGAAAACGAACTTGGATACCCTTGCGCCTATGCGTAGTGAGAATATGCAGGCTCTTCGGAGCTTCTAATGTTCCGTGCAACGAAAATATTGATCAAAGAACGAATTGCATCGGATGCCACCTCGACATGCAAACCAGAAAGCTTGGCATTAATGAAATGATCAAGAGCAAAAACTGCATAAATGAAATGATAAAGAGTAAATTGCTGTCTGAAATAACTAGTCACAGCTACTTTTTTATTTATGCAAATTTCTAGTCGAAAGCTCGTGATTCTGATCAGTACACGAGGTGTGCGTGAACGCAGCGCCATTCGTTGCTTACAGTGCAATTGTTTTTACAATTCATTTAATATTCCTTACATCACCGATATTGTTTTATAATCTCACCATGTGTGCGTTTTATTATGTCCACTTTAGTCTGATTTAACTATGTATTTCAGTGAGGATAGTTTGTTATACTTTGCCCTGAAATTGCCATCCTTCACCCCACCTCCGCAACGAAGAAGCTGCTGCTGCGCCTGTGCGCGAATGGCCTTGACAGTAGAGTTCCGGGTATCGTAGTGGGTTGCGGAGAGCTTTGCGGGACGGCGAAAACGATCTACGAAAACTCGCTAATAGGGAGTTTTGGTAGACCGCGTTTCTCCCTCCGCTTAGCCCTCCGCAACGAAGAAGTCGCTACTGCACCTGCACGCCGATAGCCTTGACTGTAGAGTTCCGGGTATCGTAGCGGGTTGCGGAGGGTGTTGCGGGACGGCGAAAACGATCTACGAAAACTCGCTAATAGGGAGTTTTGGTAGACCGCGTTTCTCCTCCGCTTAGCCCTCCGAAACGAAGAAGCCGCTACTGCACCTGCACGCCGATAGCCTTGACTGTAGAGTTCCGGGTATCGTAACGGGTTGCGGAGGGTGTTGTGGGACGGCGAAAACGATCTACGAAAACTCGCTAATAGGGAGTTTTGGTAGACCGCGTTTCTCCCTCCGCTTAGCCCTCCGGAAACGAAGAAGCCGCTACTGCACCTGCACGCCGATAGCCTTGACTGTAGAGTTCCGGGTATCGTAACGGGTTGCGGAGGGTGTTGTGGGACGGCGAAAACGATCTACGAAAACTCGCTAATAGGGAGTTTTGGTAGACCGCGTTTCTCCCTCCGCTTAGCCCTCCGAAACGAAGAAGCCGCTACTGCACCTGCACGCCGATAGCCTTGACTGTAGAGTTCCGGGTATCGTAGCGGGTTGCGGAGGGTGTTGTGGGACGGCGAAAACGATCTACGAAAACTCGCTAATAGGGAGTTTTGGTAGACCGCGTTTCTCCCTCCGCTTAGCCCTCCGAAACGAAGAAGCCGCTACTGCACCTGCACGCCGATAGCCTTGACTGTAGAGTTCCGGGTATCGTAGCGGGTTGCGGAGGGTGTTGTGGGACGGCGAAAACGATCTACGAAAACTCGCTAATAGGGAGTTTTGGTAGACCGCGTTTCTCCTCCGCTTAGCCCTCCGGAACGAAGAAGCCGCTACTGCACCTGCACGCCGATAGCCTTGACTGTAGAGTTCCGGGTATCGTAACGGGTTGCGGAGGGTGTTGTGGGACGGCGAAAACGATCTACGAGAAACTCGCTAATAGGGAGTTTTGGTAGACCGCGTTTCTCCCTCCGCTTAGCCCTCCGAAACGAAGAAGCCGCTACTGCACCTGCACGCCGATAGCCTTGACTGTAGAGTTCCGGGTATCGTAGCGGGTTGCGGAGGGTGTTGTGGGACGGCGAAAACGATCTACGAAAACTCGCTAATAGGGAGTTTTGGTAGACCGCGTTTCTCCCTCCGCTTAGCCCTCCGAAACGAAGAAGCCGCTACTGCACCTGCACGCCGATAGCCTTGACTGTAGAGTTCCGGGTATCGTAGCGGGTTGCGGAGGGTGTTGTGGGACGGCGAAAACGATCTACGAAAACTCGCTAATAGGGAGTTTTGGTAGACCGCGTTTCTCCCTCCGCTTAGCCCTCCGAAACGAAGAAGCCGCTACTGCACCTGCACGCCGATAGCCTTGACTGTAGAGTTCCGGGTATCGTAACGGGTTGCGGAGGGTGTTGTGGGACGGCGAAAACGATCTACGAAAACTCGCTAATAGGGAGTTTTGGTAGACCGCGTTTCTCCCTCCGCTTAGCCCTCCGAAACGAAGAAGCCGCTACTGCACCTGCACGCCGATAGCCTTGACTGTAGAGTTCCGGGTATCGTAACGGGTTGCGGAGGGTGTTGTGGGACGGCGAAAACGATCTACGAAAACTCGCTAATAGGGAGTTTTGGTAGACCGCGTTTCTCCCTCCGCTTAGCCCTCCGAAACGAAGAAGCCGCTACTGCACCTGCACGCCGATAGCCTTGACTGTAGAGTTCCGGGTATCGTAGCGGGTTGCGGAGGGTGTTGTGGGACGGCGAAAACGATCTACGAAAACTCGCTAATAGGGAGTTTTGGTAGACCGCGTTTCTCCCTCCGCTTAGCCCTCCGAAACGAAGAAGCCGCTACTGCACCTGCACGCCGATAGCCTTGACTGTAGAGTTCCGGGTATCGTAGCGGGTTGCGGAGGGTGTTGTGGGACGGCGAAAACGATCTACGAAAACTCGCTAATAGGGAGTTTTGGTAGACCGCGTTTCTCCCTCCGCTTAGCCCTCCGAAACGAAGAAGCCGCTACTGCACCTGCACGCCGATAGCCTTGACTGTAGAGTTCCGGGTATCGTAACGGGTTGCGGAGGGTGTTGCGGGACGGCGAAAACGATCTACGAAAACTCCCTAATAGGGAGTTTTGGTGGACCGCGTTTCTCCCTCCGCTTAGCCCTCCGCAACGAAGAAGCCGCTACTGCACCTGCACGCCGATAGCCTTGACTGTAGAGTTCCGGGTATCGTAGCGGGTTGCGGAGGGTGTTGCGGGACGGCAAAGACGGTCCACGAAAACTCCCTATTGTCACGACAGTGTCATTCCCCGCTAAAGTTAGCGGGGAGTCAGAGTGCCGTAACATTATGGCATCGCAGTGTTACCTGACGTTATCAGATGACCCTAATTTTCCCGCTAAATTTAGCGGAAATATTTCTTCGCAAAATTTAGCGGGAAAACTTCTCCTCCGTTTACCGAATTTTTCTCAAATGTAGCGACAATTTAGTGTCACTCGAACACCGCCCGAACACGGCAGTCTAACTGTGTACAGCGGTGTTCAGCGTTTCGGCGCAGTTCATTTGCGGGACGCAAGAAGTAACTGCGAATGTATTACTTTCACCTACATAACTCCCTAAGGAACATCGGAGTGATTCGATTCTTGCGGTCCTTTATTCGCAACTCTAGGAGAGGCGACGCCACCCAGCGGACAATACGTGAAGGATAGAAACGGGGGAAAACCGGTTATCCAAATTTGCGGCGAAAACTGGAGCGGCCTGGCCGCCGAAATGTGAGACAGGGTAAAGAGGATCAAATGCACGCAGCTGGGGTTGTGCATACGTGTTCAGGGGCGAACAGGGCCGACCGCACTACCCACCGTGGTCTCGCCGTTACAGCCGTATCCCGCCTCACAACCGCCGTCGACGTCTCACCGTTTGTGAATGGTTTTCGTAGACCGCGTTTCTCCCTCCGCTAAGCCCTCCGCAACGAAGTCGCCACTGCGCCTACGCGCCGATGGCCTTGGCTGTAGAGTTCCGGGTATCGTAGCGGGTTGCGGAGGGCGTTGCGAAACGGCGAAAACGATTTACGAAATTAGGGAGTTTTCGTACTCCGCAACGAAGAACACTGAGCCCCTGAGAATGCAACATAGGAAGGTTGGGGTGCAAAGACCACTGTGGAAACTTCACTGCCAAGCTACTAAGCTTCTTCGTTTTAACACGAATGCACTTCTACGCGAGAGACACCAATCGGAAGCTAGAGATGACGGAGAGGATGGCAGTAGCAAACCAGAAAGCTCAGCTCCTGTGATCGCCAACTACAAGTATTTTCAGCCTTGGTGTTTTGCATTCTGCTAGCAATTTTTTCATGAAAAAATAAAGAAACGTTGCACAGTATTCATCTACAATTTTATCCTTGCCGAAGATTTGTTGTGGCGACAAATAAAGAGTAGAAAAAGTATTTTGTTAGTTTTCCTGTGACAAATATGTGGGAGCGTTTACCGAGAACTGGATATGGTGCTGACAGCGCGTGCGGGCCCCTGCTTGTGGATGCTGGTCATAGACGAATATGAGACACATCAACTTTGACATAAATCCCGTTTTACTTTAACATTACACGAGCAGAAAATAGCGCCAGGAAGCTCGACAGAAAGCTAGGCATCTACGCTCCTATCCGTTGCATCATACCGTCTAAACCTCGAAGGCGTAAGCGTCCATGTTTACAATCATATGACTGCAGCAGAATCTACTTGCATAGTCTATTTCTTCAAAAAATGGGCAACGGCCGCCTGATTTTGCAATGAAAAGCCAGCGTCCCGAGCTTGGCCGGCCTTGCGGACCGGGCAGGCTTAAAGCCCCTCTATCCTGGGAAAAAGTGGCGCCAAGCTTTGAACTATAGCCGCCGCGCACACTATAGGGTGTATTCACTGGCGGCCATATCCGTGTGCGCTAATGCTGAGCACGTGCTGATGGTTAGCTTCCACAGTTATTTTGCAACGTGCACCCTGCACCATCAATATTGCCGGTCATGGCAGCCTATTAATGTGAGCTCGTTCTGAGCATGCGCTCTAAACAGTGACCTCAAATATGGCGGCCAGTGAATACCTCTATTGGCCAGTCGTCACGTGACATCTGGCTTTCGGTTTTGAACTTCCGGTCGTCATGAATTTCCCAATATGTTGCTACGCCGCAGCTGACGGCGGCTGACGGGCTGCTGCGACCGTATAAAAGTCGACCGGAAGGATTTGCAGTGTTCCCTCTAAAACGGAAAATGAACCTCGGAGGAAGATCTTGGTTCACCGAATCGGTCGAAAGGATTTCAACCCGACGGGAGCCGTAAAGTTATGCGAGGTAGGTGCTCTGTATACTCATTAGCATGAGCTGTTTAGAGTGAGTAATGCATTCCATTCCACCGTAAACGCGAGCGATGTAGTAGCGAGCACAACATTGCCAACTTGGCATGCACGGACGCTCGTACCGTGGAAGTAAAGGTCCCTACGCACAGTTGCAGGGGTTTCCCCAGGATTCTAATCAGGGGGTGTCCCAATGGCTCGGGGGGGGCGGGGGGGGGGGGGGGGGAGGCGATGCGAGGCAAGGCTAGATAAAATATAAAACTGTTTATTTTTTAGTCCACTAGCTAAATTACAGACGTCTATTAACCAAATGCTCATACCCGTAATGTATGTTTACCGGGTCCCTATCATTTCGTCGAAACTCGTTTCGTGGAATTACGTTTCGTGGACAACTTTTCGTGGACACACGTTTCATCGACACACGTTTCGTCGACACTGTGACGTTTCGTCGAAAATCGTTTCGTGGACAGCACCACCCTGAAACGTTTCGTCGACACTTTTTTTTTTCGCGGCTTCGAAAGGACTGCCGGAAACTGAAGGTACAAAATTAAGCTGTTGTAACAGATGGCAAAGACAATGCTTAGCGCAGTTGCTCTCCAAGAAGAGCAACTGTGCTACCCTCTCGCTCTCATTTGTGTCACATGGAATAACCAAGAGCGCACAGGAAGTTATCGAACCGAAAGTTACTGGAAGAAGAAAAGTGGTGGAGAAAAGTATGCGTATTCGCAGAACAAAACTTAGATCCAATGGTAAGTTGCGGAAAAGGGCGTGGATACTTTTTTTTCATGTTGGTTATTTTTAAATAAAAATGCAGGTTGCAGTCTTTTATTTCTACATTACAACCCTAATATTTCAATTTAAACTAAACATGTACATTTCCCTCAATTATTCAAAAGGAAAAGTGATACAATGTTTTATTGGCTACTGCGACTTATGCCCGAAAAAACTGTTTAGTCGCACTCGTTTCATCGTCATTTATCCTTAAGAGCCAGTTTAAAAAGGACATTACATAAGAAGGGGGCTGAAAACAATGTCAAATAAATATAAATAACAAAAGCACGAAAAACAATAACACTCGCACTCCCGCGAGCACGATGCCCGCGAGTAAACCTAGAAAACGCTACATTGCAGTGCAAACAACAAACAAACAGAAAAAAAAACACAAGAATAGATAAATAAAACATTACCGCAAGTTTAGTCTTATTACACAAAGTAAACCATAGTTGATATAAAATATGCAACTTAATGCATTATATAGCTTCTCTCAAGCAGCCGCCACATCCAAGGCTTTGGAGGCGGTAGTACAACTAGACGAGATCTGTCGGCAGCAGCCGACTGGTCCTCACACGCTTTTATCGATGCCAGCAGACAGATACGAGGGGCGAGTTTGTAACCCAGCTCTTTGCATAAAAGAGCGGCTCCCAAATCTAATGTTCTTTGGCCATACATTGGTTTATGTGCATGCAAAATTTCAGTACAGACATAACATATGCAGAACTATTGTGTTATTTAATATCCAGAAGCTAAATATGCTAAAGTCTAAAAATCGTATGCTGTCTGGTAAGTACAGTACGTTGAATACTCGAGGTTTGGAGGAAAAAAGAACCTTGTTTTATCACCGTAAAAGTAAACTACGCGTAACCGAATGCTCCGTCTCCTGCAAAGTTTATTGCTAGCGATAGAATGGCTGTGTGCACCGCGAACAGGCCTCGTTTTTTCTTTCAAACTTTTTTTAAGAGCTTCAGTGTTTTGACGTGTGGACTATCTATGCTATGTTCAGGTGGCTCTTGAGGATTCTACCAAAAGACGTGCGACGCGCGGAAAGATACACTTGATCTAGAAACGACCCTGCCACTTCGTCAAAACAGTCGGAGTGCCGGCGGCCAGCCCGCGAAGGGTTGTATTCGATGACGTACAGACACCTCGATCACGTATGCTGCCGAAAGCGTAGCCCTCAAGGGCAGCGCATATTGTTGAAGGTTTTAAGAATCTAATTTGAAAAACGACAGTGGTCGAGAATAAAACTTTCCGGCTTTGACAACGCTTCACCAAAGGTTCGGGCAAAGACAGGAGCGAAACCATACTAATTGTAAGTTGCGACATCGGTGCAATCAATGCATCGGTGCAATCAAAAAAAATTAAAATTGAGCTAGTTTCAGTCGGCGAGGGAAGATGGCTGCGCACTGGTTCGCCCTACTTGACCCAGTCGGCCATCCTTCATTCATCCGTCTATACATCCAGCACAAGGCCGTGAGGAGTGCAGCTGGCGGAGCCAGCGGAACTGGCAGAACGAGCTGTCGACGAAACGTCGCAACGTCTGTCGATGAAATGAGCGGGAGCTCGCCCGGGTCCCCTATCATTTCGTCGAAACTCGTTTCGTGGAATTACGTTTCGTGGACAACTTTTCGTGGACACACGTTTCATGGACACACGTTTCGTCGACACTGTGACGTTTCGTCGAAAATCGTTTCGTGGACAGCACCACCCTAAAACGTTTCGTCGACAAACTTTTTTTTTTCTTTTTGCGGCTTCGAAAGGAATGCTGGAAACTCAAGGTACAAGCGGTTGTAACAGATGACAAAGACGATGCCTAGCGCAGTTGCTCTCCAAGGAGAGCAACTGCGCTACCCTCTCGCTCTCATCCGTGTCACATGGAATAAGCAAGAGCGCACAGGACTTCGCGCGCGGCCTATTCGGATATTTGCAAGTTCCGATGCCCGTTTATGGAACCGAAAGTTACTGGAAGAAGAAAAGTGGTGGAGAAAAATATGCGTAGGCGCAAAACAAAACTTCGATCCAATGGTGGGTTGCGGAAAAGGGCGTGAACACTGATTTTTTTTTCATATTGGTTATTTTTAAACAAAAATACAGCTTGCAGCCTTTTATTGCTACATTACAACCCTAATATTTCAATTTAAATTAAACATGTACATTACCCTCAATTATTCAAAAGGAAAAGTGATGCAGTGTTTTACTGGCTACTGCGACTTATACGCGAAAAAACTGTTTAGTCGCACTCGTTTCATCGTCATTTATCCTTAAGGGCCGTTTAAAAAGGACATTACATAAGAAGGGGGCTGTAAACAATGTCAAATAAAAATAAATAACAAAAGCACGAAAAACAATGACACTCGCACTCCCGCGAGCACGGTGCCCGCGAGTAAACCTAAAAAAACGCTACATTGCAATAAAAACAAAAAAAAAAAAACGAGAATTGGTAACAGATAAATAAAACATTACCCCAAGTTTAGTCTTATTACACAAAGTAAACCATAGTTGATATCAAATGTGCAACTTAATGCATTATATAGCTTCTCTCGAGCAGCCGCCACATCCAAGGCCTTGGAGGCGGTAGTACCACTAGACGAGATCTGTCGGCAGCAGCCGACTGGTCCTCACACGCGACATTCAATTGTTTTTTTATCGATGCCAGCAGACAGATACCAGGGGCAAGTTTGTGACCCAGCTCTTTGCATAAAAGAGCGGCTTCCAAATCTAATGTTCTTTGGTCACACATTGGTTTATGTGCATGCAAAATTTCAGTACAGACATAACATATGCAGAACTATTGTGTTATTTAATATCCAGAAGCTAAATATGCTAAAGTCTAAAAATCGTATGCGGTCTGGTGAGTACAGTACGTTGAATACCCGGTGTTTGGAGGAAAAAGAACCGTGTTTTATCACCGTAAAAGTAAACTACGCGTAACCGAATGCTCAGTCTCCTCCAAAGTTTATTGCTAGCGGCTAAGACCAGATGCCAATTAGCTTAAAAACCGATTTTATGCCATTTTCAACGATAGAATGGCTGTGTGCACCGCAAACAGGCCTCGTTTTTCTTTCAAATTTTTTTTAAGAGCTTCAGTGTTTTGACGTGTGGACTATCTATGCTATGTTCAGGTGGCTCTTGAGGATTCTACCAAAAGACGCGACGCGCGGAAAGATACACTTGCTCTGGAAACGACCCTGCCACTTCGTCAAAACAGTCGGAGTGCCGGCGGCCAGCCCGCGAAGGGTTGCATTCGATGACGTACAGGCACCTCGATCACGTATGCTGCCGAAAGCGTAGCCCTCAAGAGCAGCGCATATTGTTGAATGTTTTAAGAATCTAATTTGAGAAAGGACAGTGGTCGAGAACAAAACTTTCCGGCTTTGACAACGCTTCCCCAAAGGTTCGGGCAAAGACACGAGCGAAACCATACAAATCGTAAGTTCCGACATCAGTGCAATCAATGCGCCCCCCCCCCCCCCCAAAAACAAAAAAAAAGCAGAAAAAAAATTGAGATAGTTTAAGTCGGTGAGGCAAGATGGCTGCGCACTGGTTCGCCCTACTTGGCCCAGTCGGCCATCTTTCATCCATTCATCCATCCATCCAGCACAAGGCCGCGCGCCGCGCAGGCGCAGAGGCCGCAGAGGCAGCGTGCAGCTGGCGGAGCTGGCAGAGCGAGCTGTCGACGAAACGTCGCAACGTCTGTCGATGAAATGAGCGGGTGCTCGTTTCCACGAAACGATCTGTCGATGAAACATCGCAGTGTCGACGAAACGATTTGTCCATGAAACTCACTGGGGAGCGTGTTAACCCAGCCCCCGCCTGCGTCCACGCCGCTTCGCGGCGACAGTATTCGGCTGCTAATTACAAAAACGTAAACAGTACACGCTGCTCGCGGCGTCCGGCCGGCAACCCAAGCCCCGCTGTCCCCGATCGCACCTCCGGAAAGGAGTCCCATTTAGTTCTGCGAAGTTTCGTCGACAACATCATCGCAAAAAAGAAATGTCGTAAACATCGCATTATGCCTCGACAAAACAAAATGTTCAGAAAAAAAACAGGAAAAAAAGTACCATCACCGGGGATCGAACCCGCGTCCACTCGCATACAAAGCGGACGCCTTAACCCCTACGCTACGCCATCTTTTTTTTTTTTTTTTGCAAACGAAACAAGTTTATTTACATGTTATTTACAGACATCCTTGCAGTAGGTTTCGCAATCATTATACAAGGCCAAATTGAAAAAAATAATTCAGAAAATGACAGGTGGATAGCTCGTATGGAAACGTTATACAAACTGTAGAAACGAATGAGAAGACAGATACTCTGAAATCAATAAAAAAAATACAGGTTCACCGTGCGGTAAATAGCTGTCACACAAACCTGAAGTGCTTAGACCAGACTGGGCGGAAACGACTGACAGGAGACGCAATCGATACAGTATGAGACCGCGTCAGCGGTTATACAATCTGTACGAAAAAAATATGTATATATAGATAAATCGAAGAATATAGACGCGCAATTCCAAGGGGGAAGAACCACGGTCCACTTTCGCGCACCGCGCACCTCAGCCAACGCCAACGCGCCTACAGTTCACAGGAACTCGCCAGTATCCCACGCTTGACGTACGTCGTTGCACGCAGCAGCGACGCCCTTCCTCGAGTTGTCGCTCGATGCACTCCCAATCGCCCGCGTTCGCCTGCCGCGACGTCACCGAGAGCACCCACCCCAACGTGGACACGAAGTAGCTCCAGGTTGGACGCGCGTCGAGGTGGCATTGCACCATTGCGGTACGTGACTTCCAGATGGCGTGCAGGCCCAGCAGCATCATCACGTGCGCCACCTCCGTCTTATCCCTCTCCTCGAGTTGCAGGTACTTGAAAGCGCTCCACTCCACTTCGAAGGAGTCCCTGAGCTCAAACGTCGTCCTCATCTCGTCCCAGAAGAGGTAGGCGTTACTACACTCGACTAGGACGTGCTGGATGGTCTCGGGCGCCCCGCAAAGGTCGCAGTTTAGGGACCACGGCACGAAGAACCCCTTGCGATGGAGCCAGGTTTTAACTGGAAGGACCTCCATGTGCATCCGGACGAAGAAGTCCCTTGTCGCCACAGGGACGGGAAGGATTCGCACGAGTTTGTAGAGTCGCGCCGCGTCGTCGGGTGTCGGAGGTTGTCTGTAGAGCGGTGGCGGGAAGGATGCGGACACGACATCCCAGTACAGCCGCCTCTTTCCGACGGTCGCCAGGTACTCCCAGGAAAATTGGGCCTGCAGAAACTCGATGGAGCTGGCGATTTCCTTATAGAACCGCAGGGCGGCTCCCTTGGTCGTGCGGCCACTCGTGCTCACCATCCAATTCCCAAGATGTGGGAATCCAAGGTGGTGCAGCACGGCGATGAAGGTCGGGTCTCTTGCATCCCGGAAGAGCAGAAAACGCTGCACGTGCAGCTTGAGCACGATGTTAACGAGGCCCAGACCGCCGGTCTCTTGGTGCAGAAAGAGGTTGTTCCTTCGTGTGCTTTCCATGGCGGTCTTCCACACGAACATGGCCCAGCTCCGGTGTACCTTTCCGGCCTGGCTGCCCGGGCAGCAAACGGCCTGAGCCTTGTACAGCACCGCGGGGTAGCTGACTGTGTTGCACACGTGAGCCCGGCTGAAGAAAGACAAGCTTCTGCACCGCCAGGGCGACAGCTTGGCGGCAACGGAGTTGGCGGTCGGTCTCCACACTGCGGTTGTTGATCGCTGCGGGTCCACCGGCACACCCAGGTAGCCGTCGAGCGAAGTGCTCCATCCTATACCTCCGAACGTTCTTGGGGTAGTCGCCCAAGCCCCGAGCCACGCCCCCGTTGACTTCTGTCGGTTGATCATGGCCCCTGAGGCAGCGCAGAACCGGTCCACGTGTCGCAGGATGTTCTGCACCTGCACCTTGGATGAGCAGATAAACGAGACGTCGTCTGCGAAGGCCAGCACGCGGACGTCTTCGTCCCCAAGCCGTAAACCTGAGATGGATGAGTCCGCATTGACTGCCCGGCAGAGTGGCTCCAACTGCAGCGCGAAGAGAATGGGCGAGAGGGGGCAGCCCTGCCGAACCGACCTCCCGATGGAAATGGGCCCTCCCCTCTGACCGTTGATGAGAAGGCGCGTGGATATGTCTCGGTAGCAGAGCGCGATCCACTCCCGCAGCTCCTCCCCCACGCCGAATCGATCCAGCGCTGCCAGGAGGAACCTGTGGGACACCCGGTCGAAGGCCTGCCGCAGGTCCAGCTGCAGGACCGCCAGGGGCTGGTGACCCTCCGCCGTCGCCTCGCCGATCGCCCGCATGATGTGGAGGTTCCTGGATATTCTCCTCCCGCGAAGGCCGTAGGTCTGATGGGGCCCTATGATGGACTTGAGCCCTGTGTCAAGTCGCCTTGCGAGGATCTTGGCCAGGATTTTATAATCAGAGCAAAGAAGACTGATGGGCCGAAAGTCCCCGACCTCGGAAATAGGGCCCTTTTTAGATTTCTTCGGGATCAGTACCGTGAAGCTTTGCCGCATGGACGGAGGAAGTAGCTTTCGTCTCCGGATGTCATTGAAGACTCGAGCCAAGATGGGACAGAGAGCGTCAGAAAAGATTTTGTAAAACTCTGACCCGATGCCGTCCGGGCCGGGAGCCTTGTTACGGGACAGGTGCTTGATTGCATGTAGGACCTCGGCCTCCCGGATTGGGCAGTTCAAAATGTCAATTAGCCCCTCAGGAACCGATGGAGATCCCCGGAGAAAGGGCTCGAAGGCGACATCGTCAAGCACCTCCTCCCGGAAGAGCTCCCCAAAGGACGCCTCGAAAACGCCCGCGATGTCTTCCCTTGAGGTGAAAACACGAGCTCCTTGCCGCAGCTCCTTGATAGTGTTCTCTGTCGCCCTTTGCCGCTCGTGGGTGCGGAAGATCTTTGAAGGTTGGATCTCACCCTCGAGCACGTCGGTCCTACTTCGGACTTGTGCGCCTCTATATCGCTCTTCTAGGATGGTGAGGAGCTGCTCCTTGCAGTATTTAATGTCGTCCCCGAAGGCACCAGGGCTGCGCTCTTCCTCTTCCAGCAGCGTTCGGAGCGTGCCCGTGAGGTGATCCCGAGCCCGTCGCTCCTCGGCGCTTTTCCGGCGGCCATGCGCGCAGGCCGACTCGCGGAGCGCGGACTTGAAGTTTTCCCAGGAGACGGCGTCTGAACCGCCCTCCGACAGTCTCTCGAGAGCACGCCTTGTCTCCTCCATGAAATCTTCGCTTTCGAGGATGCTGGAGTTCATCTTCCAAGGCGTGTCGCGCCTTGCCCGCACACCTCCGGGTCCCCCAGCAAGAATCTCAGCCGCGACGAAACCGTGGTCCGAGAACGGAACAACCTTCGCATCGTAGGACACGACGCCCCCGGACCACTCGCCAGAGACGTAAACGCGGTCCAGCCGCGCCTGCGACGCGCCCCTCCACCTCGTGAACCGCGGTGAAAACTTGTCAAGCGTCTCCGTCACATCCACAAGGTCGAAATCGCGCACGGCGTCGCGAAGCGCAGCCGCACCCACGTCGGCTCTTGGGACCGCCGACCCGCGCACTCTATCGCGACTGTTAGTTACGCAGTTGAAGTCTCCGCCGACCACGAGCGTCGCGGGCGTGTCGAGAAGTGCGCGCAGTCCGACGAAAAAGTCCCTGCGCTCCCCTCCCGGCTAGGGGCATAAACCGATATAAGGCGCACCAGCTGGTCTCCAAGGAGGCAATCGGCAAGTGCAAAGTGCCCGTTCGCGCACAGCCTGGGGTCCAGCATTCGGATGCCAGTATTTTTTCTGACTAGGATGGCGGTTCCCCCGGAGGGGCTAGCCGTGAGCGTGTGAACGCACCAAAAAACGTTTCCAAAAAAACGAACAAAACTTTTTGCTTTCTCAGCGGAGCAGATCTTTGTCTCTTGTATGAAAATGACGTCCGCGCTCTCCTCATTAATTAGATCTAATAAAAAATGTTTACGCTTCGTGGCGGTGACACTTATACAATTAAAGGTTGCTATTTTTAAACACTTCATTTATGATAAATGTATATAAAGAGGACACAGAGAAGCAGCCAAAAACAACAGTACAAGTACACAAGTGATAAGACGGAAAGAAAAAGGAGTGAAAAGAAACAAAACACACCAACTAAGATAAGAAAACGAACAGAAAACCAACAGAGCACAACTACCGAATAGAAATCGAGAAGACAGAGCTGAGGAAATATCACTCTCACCCCACTCACCCGAAAGATGGAAAGTGCCGGGTTTCCTTACACTTTCTCCAGCGAAGACCGATCCGTTTCGACGGGACGCAAGGCTGGGAATTCGGAAAGAAGGTCTTTGTTCTTTTTACGCGCACTCTGTCGTGTTGGCTTGCCCGTGTCCTTGAGGGACGCACCTGCGTTGGGCTCCGGCAGGGGAGCTTTCCCCGGAGCGGCTGTCGGCGCTGGCGGAGTGGCCTCCTTCGCTTCTTCCCGCAAAGCCGTGGGCAACGTGGGCGCGGTGGTGGAAGTCGCCGCGGTAACCTTTTCCGCCGACACCGGGCCGGGCTCCTCGACCGAAGGGCTCGCATCGGTGTCCTCTTCGTTCGGCGATTCTTCGCGAATGTCAGCCGAGGGGACGGCCGCCGAAGGGTCCACGATCTTGTGTAGACTCTGCAGCTCCGGAGTCGGATGTGCTTCGCTCACCTCGCTGACTACGGCCCCCTCCGTGTCGCCGTCGTCCAGCAGCTCATGGCGCTGCTCGCGCAGTGGCTCGTGCCTCGTCTTGGAGGCGTACGTTGGGACACAGTCCGCCTCGACGTGGCCGTAGCCCCTGCAGCCGCGACACCACGGCGCCCTGCATTGCCTCCGCATATGCCCCAGCTGGTTGCACCGGAGGCACATGGGGGGCGGCCGGGCACGGAGATGAGCACGGGATAGTCGGCCACGTGTCCCTGGTGCGGCAGCTCATCCCTGCGGCCCCCTTTCTTCAGGATGATCCTTACGGCCCGCGTAGATGTTTCGACTTCGTAGTCGCCGGTCGGCGACTTCCACATCTCCCTGGTGATCTCTTTGACGACCCCAAACTCCGCGAAGGCGGCGCTGACCTCCCTATCTGTCACGTAGGTAGGGAGCCAGTGAACCCGCAGCACCACCTCCGTGAAGTTCGGGTCGACCACGACGCACTTCCGGCCTTTCACCTTGACGTTCTTCAGCGTGGTCAGCTTGTCCTTGGCATCTGTTGAGTTCAGGGTGCACACGAACACGTGGTTGAACTGGAAGGCGCCCAGTCCAACCACGTGCTTCATTCCAACAGTCGACTGCAACATGTCAGCAAAGTCCTGAGTGCGGTAGGGGCGTCCTCTGGGGTCCCCATGCAGGAAGACGGTCTTCTCAAGCCTGCTGCCACTGGGTAATAGCGGCATCAACATCCTGTAGCCCGGATCTCCGGCGTCGCTCGTATCCTGATACGCTCCCTCAACGGGGGCAGCCGCTCCGTTGGCCATTCCGCCGGCTGAAAAAACTCGTTGTGACCATTCGTTTTATGCGTTTTATGCGAGTTTAGCGGAGTGCGTATAGCCATCTCGTCGAAATGCACTCCGGAGTGCGTATAGTTTTACTCTTCAGAAATTACGTCGGTGACATCAGCGCCATCAGCGCAGTAAAACCTACCGGCGCACCCCAACTCGCTGCCGCTGACGCTCCCATTCTACAGCCGAGAGAACTTCCGGTTCCAGAAACAGGGTACGTCACGACCGTCCAAATTACGCCGCAACTTGTTTTGCGGTCAGTTGGAGAGAAAAGAAAAAGTCAATATTTCATTAATTTTTTGTTTAGAAGTTAATGAACCGAGACGAAAACGGATGCCTGGCTGGCATTCAGTGAACGTTGAAGGTTTAATGTAAAAGTTATCTGGCAAAAGTAAAAGCGGTCGTTTTTGGTCCCTTTATCTCAGTAGAATTTCTTCTCCGATAAGACTTTCCGGAATCCAGATGGCACTGGGGGGAAGCCTTCCTAGAGTTCCTCTATGTGCTCTCCCGAAGTATGCTACCGTAGGTAGCATATACACCAACTCATGTTTACAAACAAACCGGAGCGCCCGGAGCGCCCCTAGCGGACGCCACCGGCGCCGCGCATGCGCGATGGGGGTGTGGGCAACAGGCGCGCCGTCGCCCATAAACAAACCATTGAAACGCGATGTTATCGGCGTCAGTGTGAGTCCCCCTGCCCTTTTTCGCAATCGAATTGTTGATTCTACGTCTTCCTGGCAATGTCTGACTACATGAGCAGCGTCAGCGAAATTAACGAGGCTCGTTACACCGCGAAACTTCGAGTGAATAATCTGACATGCGGCGGTTCATTCCGCGTGGACGCCGCAGAATGTACGCTAAAGCCTAATTCACCTGATGAAATTTCGCTCGCAATTTTCAGTCGCGACGTCGCTCGGGCTGCAAAAGCGTGAACCGTAGCTGAGATGGTCGACGTCAATACTGAAAATCGCAAGCAGAATCGGACCAAGTGAATCAGGCATAACATGTCGGTGATGGCCGCTGGTAACAATAATCAACATCTCCATGTATCTACTGTTTACGAAGAGCCTGCTTACCAACCTTCAAATTTAAGTCTTTTGAGGCCTGCACTTACTTCTTATCGCAAGGACCGGGCCAACTTTTGGTCTACGGGCCGGCGTCGTCTAAGAGAGCAGACGACAAGCAGAAACGTTTGAAAGAGCAGACGACGGTTTGAACGATCAGGCGGCCGTTTGAACTTGAAGACGCACTGAACGTAGTCCGCAGGTGGTCCGCACAACTTCACGGTTTTCTGGCGTTCATGTTGGAACAAAACAAATAAATCTGATGACCACAAGTATCCGTGAATTCAACCCAAAGTGCTTCCCGCCCAAGCAATCGTTGTCCGACGGCGTCTGCTTTTCCCTTTTCCCGGCACATATCCAGATTCTCGGACGAACCGAGCACGTGAAAACTGACCTTCAAACCTTTCTCGACACTTTTGGTACGGCCCCAGTCGCGGCGTTTTGAAGACAAGGCAGGTTTTTGTCTGATTCCTTTCAAAACAACGCTGGAATACACGTCTGGCATGGGGACTTCTGCCCACAGCCCCAGACCGGAAGTGCGACCGGCGCGCCACCACCGCGCCGTGACGTCACAGAGACTCTTACGCGATATAAGTGCTATTTCCAAACAAAAATAAAGAAAAAGCTTGTCTTTTTGTTCCGGTTATCAGCGGACGGCTTGACCCTGAAAGCGCCCCACTTAACCCACCCATCCCGTCACCCCGCCCTGCAAGCAGCGAGAATGGCTTTTTTTTCTTTCATTTTTTATGCAGTTTAGAAAGAGGATAGCAGTGAGGGTTGTGGGCCTCCAAGCCCATCGCGAAGGAGGCTCTTTGTCCCATTATTAGCGGATTAGGAAGAAAAAAAAACGCGGTTACAGAACGCTTCATTTCGCTGCCCGGTTTTACTTCGGAAAAAGATTTGGATCGGTTTTTCGGTTATTCCGTGTTCCGAGATTTTTCGCACGATACGATTTCCAAATTGCATGTAGATTGTTGATATCGTCAGTACAAGAGCGAAATATGCCATACATTTCTTTCGTGGTGTTGTGTCATAAATTAAAATGTTACGAAAGCGTTGCGTCCTAATAGCGGCCCCTCAGAGCCTACTTTTCATTCCAGCGAAGCAGTGCTTTGAAAAATAAAGCTACTCACTCTAAAAAGTGTCTGATCTCCTTGTGAGAAAAAAGATATGAAATTAACCATTTCGCGATGCAATCAACAGCCATTAGAGTCCCAGCTTTTTTTCTTTTTTTCCAGAGCACCGGATTTCGTTTTATTTCAACGGTCACCCTGATTTCTAAATAGGTGTACGATTTCTAAATTGCACGGAAGCAGAACTATATGTTGTAATGTCAAAAAATCAATTACCACAAGTTTAGATAGTGTTGCGTCTTATATACGTACTGATCAAAGCGTAGTTCCTTTGTCAGAAAGCTATGAAAAAAAAGGTTTTAACTAACTTTTATAATTACATGTTCCGATTAATCACTTCACAAAGCTGAATTGCCACTAAGGCCCCGGCATCTTTTACCGAGAACCTCATTTGTTGTTGTTTTGTTTTGTTCGCCCGGACGAGACACCGCCTCCGCAAATCACTCAAATAGGTAAACGCTGAGGCACCAAGTAACAGCGTCAAGGGGCGCTGGGCGCTTTTTGGGTCATGTGATTGTCTTTCTTACGAGATCACAAGTAAATAACTTTTATTCGAAGTGAGCCAATTTTATGTCAAGCAAAACTGAGATAAAGTGGAATGTTTGAGTATCAGTAAAGCTATGAGCCATGTACCGCGGTCACCTCCGGAGTGTTTATTTTTTCTCGCATAATATGACCAATTCCAGTTTAAAAACATGAGATCGATGCACCGACAGATATAGTCCGATTTTCAGCAAAAATTAGCTGAGTTTCGGTTTCTGGCTTGTTTCGGGCCGAAGCTCCCTCTGTTTCGCGTTCTGGGGATAACACTAATTAAACTTGAGGAAGAAAACGAGAAAGGACGGTTGTCCGCCTTTTCTCGTTCTTGCGACTCGTTCTGTCCTTACGGATAACGCTACTCTCAAAGTTAATTAGAGGGGGTCCACTCGCTTGTGGCTGGGGTAGGCGTCGTTGTATTGCGTTCCGAGGAGTCTGGACCTTCTTTGTGTTTTGCCGGTTTGTCTTTAGGGAGAAAAACAAAAAAAAAGGGGGGGGGGGGCCTCCAAATCTGCGCCTGAGTTGTCGTCGATCAAAGCAATAATCAAAAAAAAAAAACACAAGAAAGAAAAAAAAAGCACTCGAGAGACGCGTAGGGATTCAGGACATTTAATCGAACGCCGTTTCATCGAAAAAGTGGTCGTCCCGTACCGAAACTTTCAATTGCAACAATTGGCCGGTATTTTTAAACAAAAAATCCTAATAGCGGAAAACACAAACAAAAACATTGCTAACCATATATAATATATATATATATTTAATCGGGGTTGGTGAGGAGGGAGGTGGTGGAAACCCCGAATCTATCCGCTTGGTTACAACTCCAGGCGTGTCCTCCGTCGTGCCATCTGAGCGTCTGTCGTACGAGAGGACAATGAGAAATTACTTCTTGGTTTGCAAGATTCAATGGTTTCAAAGAAAGAATAAATTTTCAAATATTATTGGCAGAAACTTATGATGCATTCAATGAAACGGCGTTCGGTGAAATGTCCGGTCCCAGGTGCGGTTGATCTTCTAGTGCGCAACAAAACCTCAGATGCCTCGCTTTGTGAAAATATGATGACTGAAAACCGGCATCGTCTTTCAGGCACGGGCGATCTTTTTGCGGTTCCGATATAAAAAGAAAAAAGGTGCAGGTCGATGCCAAAGTCGCGAATCTCGGAAAAAAGCTAATAGAAGAAAATCTCACCACAAAACCGACCGACGCAGAGAAAAGCTCACCGGCCTCTTGATGAATGCGGTGGAAACTCACCTACGATTTTCGTTTTCGGAAATGGCATTCTTTTGGTATATGAATAATAGCAACAATCTTTTCCGTATTTTTTTTTTTTTTGTAGCAACCTATGATTTTTGGTGCGGATGTGTCTTGACACAATTTGGGGGCTCTCTGTGGTCGTCGGGTGCAATGACGAGGTCTCTTCGTTATAGAACTCAACGTTGAGGCAATGTCTTAATAGAAAAAAATACGTGTCTATCAGATCACTTTGGACCCCTGCTTCTTCGTTTCTATTGGTGTCTGTAATATACAAATTTTGTATATATCTCCTTTTGTGTTCCCCACGGGGCCCCCAGAGTAGAGCCGCAAATACTAAATTTAAAAGCTTGATCGTATAATACTTGCGTGGATTTATCTCAGCATCTGTCAGTTTTGCGGTGAGCTTTTCTCCCGTGATCTTCTCGGTGTTGCGCTGTTCTCCGGCGGAAAAAAGCTCACAGAAATCCGGCGGATGCGGAGAAGAGCTCACCACACTTTTGATACATGCGAAAAAAGCTCACCTTTACAAACCGATCTACCATTATTTCTTCGCAGCTCTCGATATTTTATCGAACTCTGTTCCATCAAAGATATTTATTTCAACGCCATTTATTTGAACCCAATTTCAGCGAAGCCGTTTAGCATATAGAACGCTGTTTTATGGAACATCATGGTTTCTGGCCAGATCGTTTCTTGTTTTTGTAAATAGTGTTTTTCTTTGAATCCAAATGATAAATATATTGTCACGAATGAAAACTGATGAGGCGGTGAATAACTTTAGAAACTAAACGTTTAATCGGGTGAACAAAATAGAAGGTTAGCGTCGCAGGCGTCGATGTCGGTGAAACAGCAGGATCGAGACTGACTGCGGCTCGCCACGCGGAGCCCCTTAGGTACACGCATGGGCTTCTGGAACAATCGGCATAGAAGGTTCGGCAGTAGAATCAGCTAACCTCGAATAAGCAACAGGGTTCTAGAACTTACCAGAACGCGACATTATAGAAACAATAAAAAAGTGTATCCGTTACCAGGGATCGAACCTCGGCAATTTGCATCGAAGCTAAGCACGGTAACCGTTAGACCACGGGCGCGCTGCCTACCTGGCCAGCTGCGCACGCGGCAATATTATGTTCCGTTTTGCTTTTGCTTCGTAATAAACAATGACCTGTTTCGGTGATGTGGCCTAAGACGGACTTGATACTTTTTGGGAGGTCAGGGGTCGTCGGGTGTCCGAGACGGAGGTCCACAATTGTTGCTGTTCGTAGTACTCAACTTTGAGGCACTGTCCTGTTTCCATGTAAATGATAGCTAAAAAAAAATATGAGTTCCCCACTTTTTTAATTGTTCGCATTCTGCAAAACTGTGGATTCGTCTGCCTCTTCCCCATTTTTCTTAGAAAGTAAGCTATTTTTCTGGTACTGAACAAGAACCCCTGGTTTTACAACTATACGGACACGCAAAAAGCGCAGAATGAGCGGTGAGCAAAGTGTGGACGTGAGTTTTAAATATAAACACCGCAGTGCGAACAATGCCGAGAATATTAAATTTTAAATGTTGAATAAATTATTTCGTAAATGAGCTTTTCTCCGCATTTGCCGGTTTTGCGGTGAGCATTTCACCGGCGAGCTTCTCTCCGGTGAGCTTTTCAACGCCGCCTTTTCTCCAGTGAGATTTTCTTGGCCGCCCAACAGTGACAGCCGACCAAGGGCTCATCGCAGCCAAGACGTGCAATAGACGAACACCATAATAAAAGGTGTGCGGGTTCTTGTCTAATACATTCGCCTCTATTTCATAGAATACTGAATCAAGAATGTTTTGGTTCGGGTCAACCGAAGAATCTTCAGCGCGAGACTTTCACAACTTCCAAATAGAAACGTGTGACGCGCTACTACCAAAAAGCTTGTTCTGTTTTTAGCTTTACTGAAGACATTTTCGCAATGTTTGTTTTATTACGGTTTTATTACTTTGCATATCAGCCTCCACAAGCTGATATGCAAAGCGAATGTCGAAATTAAAACAAAATCGACGAACTCACATATGTTTCTTCCGGATTTAAAATATGTAAACATTTTAAATGCATCTCTGCAGAATATTTGAAATCGCCAAATCAAATCACTTCTCCTACTTCGAACAGAAAGAAGTGGTAAGACAGTATCGACCCTTTGACGCTTCGGTAGCTTTTGTCTGCCTGCATTTGGTAACTTCAGGACTCACGCAAGGACCGCTTGAAGCGTAAAATCTTTCACCCCCATTTTCGTGACCCAAAACGCCAACAAAGAACGAAACATCCTCCCAATGACGCGCTCTGGCGATTGAAAACCAATGATTCACACCCACCCGCAAAATATCTTCGCCGCCGAACAAAAAAGGAAAAAAACAAGAAACCTTTCACTCGCATTTGTGCGACCCCAAAACACCAACAAAGACGGAACATCCTCCCAAGGACGCGCTCGGGCGATGGACAACCTACTACTCACTATCGCGATAACGCGCAAAATAGCTTCGCCCGCCAAAAAAAAAAAAATAAAATAAAGATAAAGAAAAGCTTTGAGAGGAACTCTCCCTCGAAATCCCGACCGTCAACCCGACGACCTTGAAG